>JABASC010000323.1:0-46266 GCA_019776185.1 Plutomurus gul
CACAATCAGCATTCCAGATAAGATGCTTCCTAACAGATTCCAGTCACCTTAAAGGCAATGAAACAAATGCACTGATGTCCGATTTCACATGTTTTTTTTACATGAAGCTCAACTTTCATGGGGTCACCACAAACAAAAGATAAGTCACTGCAAGAATGACTAATAAAACTTCACATGAGCTTTACTTGCCCACACTTTTTTTAATTATATGTAGTAAAATTGCAAGTGTACTTGCAGCGCGAAAAACTGACGAAAGAAGATATCGACTGTGGTAAAAAAACTACCTCTACGTGCATGTTCAGCAATTCAAACAATATACATTCCATTTCATGTAAGCACATCAATTGAACACTGAATTGGCTCTGGTAATTTGTTAACATCTGGTTTCTGGAAATTGCGTCGACTATTTCTTCATAAAGAGCTAAACAATACATTAGGAAAATCCACACACCTACTTGTCATTTGGCTGAGAAGTTCGTCATTTCATTGGTATGGTACATTCACACATCGCGACGACAGCCGTTTCTACAGTATTGATGGAACTGAGAGTTTAAATTGTAAAGCCAAAGTGCATTGGTACTGATGTACATGACAAAACCGACAGAAACTGTGCAGGGCGTCTAATAAGTCTGTGGTAGGGGTCCGCAGACATCAAGTGAGTAGTACCAACTCTTTTTGTGGTTCTTATTGGGAAACCAATAATACGTTAAAATTCAACAATATTTCATATTTTTGTAAGTGAAGCGTTATGTGCACATTTAATTGCTTGTTGAGATGAATTATATGTCATAGGAATCACAAAAAGATTCTCTACAAGATAGTATTACTGACTTATTCGACGTTTGTGGACCCCTGACACAGACATATTGGGCGCCATGTACATCAACCTGTCTTTATAGGCATTAACTTTCTGAATGTGCCCCTGTGATTTCGACGCTGAGCTTTAGTTCTCGACTTTACTTATTCACAGACAATGACAAGACAAGACCGACAAAACTACGAAGAAATAAGAACTTTTCCGCTGGAAGCATGTTCTCCTAAACCTTCGTTCGTTCTACGCTACGGACACTACGGAGATAGCATGCATCTATGTACCTCTTTTATTCTTTCGTTTCCCCCTTACTTCTCACTACATTCACTACGACGTTTCCGAATTCTTGTCAACGTATACGTAAGTAGCTCAGTTTCCAACGGTTGACAGTTTAAAATGCTGTGGATTGTGTATACTTATAATATACTTGCCATGTCTATAAAATTGTACACCATTGACCATGCTACCATATTCTACATAATTCTATGTAAGCAAGAAGTAATATCCATTTTATATCATTATACATGCATAGAATAAGTTACAGTTACAATGAAGGAAACGACAAACCGACAATTTTGCATAGAATACAGTAATTACATTCAAATAAATTATAAATAGTACATTCTAAGACCCATCGTATTCCATTTTGAAGCAGGTGGTGTGGTAGCCACACAGAAAGCAAACAAACTGAACAAAGGTAAACAAAAAGTCAAATCATAAAACTTCATAATAGCATAATTTTATTTTACCTTTAAGTTATTAAAACTAATTTTAAATTCTGACTTAAATTTTGACAGTTCAGCAGTTACATCTCCATACTATTCAGTTAATTCAGTAATAATATTACCAAGTATTTTGTTACTTCAAATTAATTGCTTTGCTTATTTATTTATCTATCTATACCATAGTTCATCTAGTTTGTAGGCTGGGCTGACTACTGACTACCACCAGTATTATTATGAACAGCTAAACAATAAATACACATCTTTATACTTCATTCCACAGTGACCGTTGAGGTCATGTCCTGTGTCCATATCAGATATATACATTTGTTATATGAATTTTTCTTTCATTTAAGCCTTCAATTCAATCGCTAATTGTTACGCGTCTGCGTGATTAGTGCTTATGGCATGTAAATTAAATGTAAATTATTTTAGATTTACATTTTTTCCTGTCTCTGACGTGAGAGTGAAGGATACAACTTTTACTTCTTCGATTTTACTATTCCAAACTCGTAAATAATTGTTCTGAAAACTCTTGTCATTTTCACTTTAAAATTGACAGTAGGGTCTCTTTAGGACATTTTTACAACAAAAGATTGATGCCACGAATGTGATATGTGAACTTTTACGACGAGTGAATGACGACGAAAAGTAAGAATTTTATCGGTAAAACATGAGCATATCCCTGGCCCTTGACCATATAAAATTTTGAAAACACAACAAAGTCAAGCAATTTATGACGCTTCTACATGCGCACACATGCTTGTGGCTAAACTTAATTTAATTCATACTTTATGACTTAATTAGCTTAATGAGGAAAGTAAATAGTAAACAACTATGTGTACCTTTAATTCTCGTCAAGCAAATATTGACAGCTGTGAAACTTGGTCCAATTCAAATTCAACTTTGTTCCATACGTCAAATCCTAAAATTATTGAGAAAAACGTTAATTACTCTGCTTTTTTCACTACTACAACTACAACCGAAGCACCGTTTCAGCCTTTAGCCGGGTGCACTCTGCGAAAATGCACATTGTGACCGGCAAGGATTTCAGCTCCCAAAAACATAATATTATGAGACTATGATATATTTAATTTGATTAAGTAAGATGCACTCCACGCCACGCTATTGGGCTCAGTGATTTTGATTTGAAACTTGAAACGTCCTATTTGTAGCATGACTACGAAACAAACTGTCAAACTGAGTGATGAATTATTCTACTGTGTTCTTAAAGCTATTTTATTAAGTATACTATAATAATAATTTTTTACAACACAATAACAATAATAAAGTAATAATTATAATTTATTACTTAAGTTGAATGTCTTACATAAAAAAGGCACTTCCTTCTTGCACAGATGAGTAAGAGAAAAACTCGAGTAGCAAGCCTAACGAAGTCTCCGTTCAACTAAACTATTTTGACTGGCTACATGGGGAAAAGGAACAATAGAGCAGCGACAGAAAAAGCAAGGGGTTGCTCGAGGAGACGCGTTGAAGAATTATACTTGAAACGACGCTTCGTGGCCTGATTGCCCTCTCTTCTCGTTCTCGGTTCTCTCGTTCTATTTCGTATTCCCTTGTCCGCTGTCTGTTCACGATGTTGCTTCAACGTTCTCAGTACTCACCATGTAATATGGTGTACCGCTTCTAAGGCTTCAACGCATGTACCAGTATTAAAACGCTTTCTTCGGTGCGTGGATTCTGGATTCTAATGGTAACATGACTAGGGGAGCGGCACGATGTTTCATAACATAACATAAGGTGGATTGGTGGATAGGCACTACACCCCTACAGAAACTGAGTGGGAGGAGCATGTGGAAGGTTTCATATATGTAATACGAAGTTCATGAGTGAGTACATGATTGACAGGTCAGTGAAAGGATATAGCATAAAATTTTGTGTAAAATCTTTTTTTAATTATTTATTTTTCCAGCTCTTAATACTAACCATAGACATCTATCTAATATAAGGCTAACTGATACTAACTGAAACAATTCGCGTCGTGAGCAATTGCATCATGCAACATGCGTATGGTACTGCACATGCAGACACATTCGAAAAAAAAAGCTTTACTGTAAGTGAATAAAATGAGGTAAACCTCGAAAGCGAAAGGCATCATCACGGACGAAAGAAGCTATATGTAATGTGCAATAAATTATCCGCGTGCAGGTGAGAGCCAATCGGGCATGTGGAAATTATTAGTTTTAAAATCTATTACAATCACAACCACAACCCTCTGTATTCCTAATGTAAGTGCAGCACTCGCTGTGTTAGGTTAGTAAATGAAATCCTTTTCCATTCCATGGAATATTCGAAGAGCATGTAAAAATAGACTCGATGCAATATGCATTAATCATTCCAAAAAATGATCATTTAAGAAATTCCTTCACATCAAAATATACGCTATGTCCAAACACGTCGATTCGATACACATCAAATCAAATCTTATTAAAATATATTAAAATACATTTATCATACCGATACACATCAAATCATAAAATATTCAGGGAGCAATAATTATTTCATAATTTGGTACTCGGGAAGGAAAAACTGAGCTTTGACTTTGACGCTTGAGGGATAATTTCTGAACTACGTAAAGACCATGTACAAGCTAAAATTGAAAAGGAGATTGCGTCTACATCGGGTTTTGTGCTTCTCAACATTCTCGAGGCACTCATTTTAATAATACTTTTATTATATTAAGAGTCAATATTTCGACAAATATCTTTCGTCTTCTTCTGGGTCAAAGATATTAGAAGCAAAATCAAAAATGTGTTATAACGAAATGCAAATATGTGCACATAATTGATATTATATGCAGTGTTGATATATAATGTATAGTGTATTACATTTTAGTAATAAAAGTTCTTATTACTAAAACTAAATTGAGTGCATCGAGTCGAGAAGCATAAATGCAAGTTAGTTGATTTTTACAATTAAAGATCTACCTCGACTATTACCAGTGCAAAATTAAATATTATTACACACTTTGCACATTTTTATTTTGGAGTGTTAAAATACTCGACATTCTTCTGCAGACATAATAAACTAGGTAATTAATACATTAAGGGCTTGGTAGATTTACTGGTATACTTTGTCTGTTTTAAGCTAAACTTTTTCAACTTTCAACGCTCTTGCAAATAGTATCAGACTCCATTCATTAGTTAGTACACATTAGTTGCAGGAATTAGTTTCGTTTCATAGTACTGTAATTTCTCTACACAGAACAGAATGCATGGGACATTAAAATGATTTTGAAAGCAGTCAAAGTTTACGATTTTTAGACTGCATATTTCTTTCTAATGCATGTATATATAAAACCAGAGCTGGGAGAGCAGGCAACAGCGTATTCTATTCATAAGTATGCTTTAAACAGTTAATTAATTCATATGTATTATATTTTAGTTTACAAAACTCATTTTTAGTGCTGAATAATTAACAATGACAAACAAAATTATACTTGAAATACCAATAATGTTATTTATTTTGACAATTGCACTACTGTTCAGATAACTAATTATAAGAAAAATGGAATTTATTTTATTTTTTATCTCGTTCTTTCTCTCTATCTGATCTCATTGTATCTAATTCAGTTCTCAGCTCTTTCAATTTAAGGTCAGGAACAAATCTTAAGTCCGAATATATTTGAACGTGAGGATAAATCTTTAATTTGACACCGGCCGGTAAAGAAACCTCTATTATATTAACTAATAGGGGAAGAATTGTACTCGGGACGTCCGCTATCTAAAATTTTATTTAAAGACATTGCATTACAACTTAGAATATTGAACAATTACACTGAGCAGAAATAATGAATTAATACTTAGAAAGTTTACTTGCCTGGACATTTCTTTCGTACAAGTTAAGCTGATACTCAGTTTCCGTGATAATAGTTTCCGGCTTCAATTGCGTAACTTTCATTTTTTTACATGGAAGTGCCCAACTGCAAAAACAAAAAAGCCATTTAAATATAACATATTGGTGTATTTAGCAAAGCGAAAGAAACTTCTAAAGGCAATTTTTATGACAAGTTGACAATTATTGGAAGAATACATTTACATACAACAGTATATATTATGTATACATGCATACGATATGGAATACATTGTATCAGCGGAGAAAATTTGGTGTTACTAAAATATCATTAAAAACCCACAAAATCCAATATTTTTGTTATTTCTACTAACATGTCCGCTGCTGAATCACACACAAAAGGGTTTCAACCTTTCATCTATTTACGATATTCACATGAATCACAACGGTCGTAGACAGATATCGTTGTTTTATGCTCAATCATGATTGAAATTATGGAAGAATACAAGGGGTGGACAAATACCACCAAAATAGGCATTGGGGAAAACCTCCACCTCTGCTTGGGGGGGGGGTCAAAACAGTGAAAAACGAGTAAAATGTAACGGTAAAAATGGAAAGATCGCGACTTCGTAACAACCAAAAAAATTCTATGTTTGACGTGTGATGCAGATGCATGATGCATGCTGTTGTGTAACTGTGTAAGTATAAGGCAAACACAAATTGTGCACAACAATAACTAATGGGGTCACCACAAAAAGGGTCTACAATTTAGTTAAACTTTAAATAAAAATGATTATATTGTCCAAATTATTAGTATTATTTTATACAGAATATTGATTAAAGACGAGAGTTGGACATACCTGTCTTCGACATCGATTCCCAGTCTTTCTGCAGTGTGATGAACGTATTTTGCAAAGCTTTCTAATATGGAAAAATCGTACCCCGTCACCTGTATGTTGAGTAAGTCATACAAGTATACTTCCGGACCAGTTGTCTGCAAATACGTTTATATTTTTATTGATACATTTTACGAGACCCCGGGTACTTTAACTACTTTAACACCATCTCATGCATTAAAAATGTCCAACGGTGTATCCCACGTTTACGTTGGTATATATATTATTATGTATTATGTAGATAATCATTCCTGATAAATCAGGAATAGTTGAAACAAGTAAGTAAGTAATCAAATTATTATCTTTTATGTAATGGACTCAACGTTTGATTTCCAACTTGGAAGTTCCAAGTTTGTAGTTTGATTGGAACATTTTGGATAAACTGCCTTTGCTTGCTACCACTTTAAATACTACTTGCCTACATATATGGGGTGTTGTAGCACATTAATACTAACAACATGACGTAAATACCTTTAATGACGATTTTGATTTTGACTTCCGAACTTACGTAATGTATTTATAAGTACACACACAGTACACATACAGATAGTCCCAGACACGAAGGCAAAACAAACTGCCAAAAATGCAGCTTATTTCAACTGCCTTTAACGAAGATTTAACGGAGATTTAGAAATTTTTGGATTTATACCGAAACTACGTTCTGACCGAAATGTTTTGCTCTATCATCTATTCTATCTAATGATGTATTGTGTAAAAGTGTAATGTCAAGCGAAACCGTGTGCACATTGCAAAAACTGAAAAACAGGCAAAAACTAACTGCCGCTCCTATTTCACTAATGTAAAAGGCAGTTGAAATCAACTGAATTTTTGGCAGTTGTTTTTGCCTTCGTGTCTGGGCCTGACAGAAGAATTTAAACAATGTAAAATATAATTGTAAAATATAATAACTTACTTGAAGATAATCTGGTTCATGTATACTGTATTGTCTGGTACATTGCTGCTGACAGAGCGAGGGTGACTGTGATTGAATCATATTTTTGTTAAGTCCATCACCACAATTAGTTTTTATTTTAACAAAATCGGTACTTGTACGACTTGGAGATGACGCAGCCTGTAAAGTAAATATTAAACTGCATGGGTTATACAGAGATACAAAATAAAGTATGTAATACTTTCAATTTATACTGCTTTATTTATACTATCAAACAACCACATAGAAAAAGATTTAATAAATTAAAAATACACTTAAGAAAGACTAACCTTATACGGACTTAAAGTTGAGGTCGAATATTGTGATCTGTTCACTGCAAGTACTGTCCTAATGGCACAATTAAATGCGGCCTTTAAGCTACTACACTGCATTTGAAATTTATAATTGAGTTTACTCAGATCGGATGAGAATGAGACTAATGCAAAATTCAATAAAATGCACATCCACCGACCGTCGGTGAGTACTAAAATCAGCTCTGTTTGAATTTCCCACTTTTCTCATCATACAACCTATTACTGTGTTCTGGATAAACTGATAAACAAAATTGATTGCACAAATTATTCCAGCAAAGCGGAGCAAGTCATTAACTAATTGATTTCGTACTATCTTGAAAAGAGTCATACTCATAACTGCAAAAATTTGATTTCCCAGTTGTAATTTACAAGTTCAATGCTTACGTGTCGCTTCAGACCATTATTGAGAAGCGTTGCTCACCGATCTATCGTAGCGAAAGCACTACACTCCTCTTCAGCACTAAATATGCCAATCAAGGTAAGGTTAGGAGCAGTTTATTAGTACATTAATTAATTAGACGATGTAACGTAATTGGCTGGAAGTTGCCAAGTAACAGGTTGGATCCTCCGTCTATTAATTTGGACTCAACATCATCGTCTTATTATTTCTGTTCAATATCAAATATTATATGTGTAGAAAGTGGCAGAATGAATGGTGGAAGTTTTATATATAAATTTTAGCCATATTTTAGCTCACTATAGTCAATAGTATGATATCAGATTTTTGTAAATAGACAATGGATACACTTTCAGTCCCAGACACGAAGGCAAAAACAACTGTCAAACAGTTATTAGCTGCGTTCGTTTATTGTTTCTTGGTGCTATTTTGTATTTTTTCACAAAAAATAGAGAACAGAACGCTGACCTCTGATTGGGTGATGGAGAGTTAGAACAGAAAATATCAGAGGAACAGAAAAGCAACAATTTGTAATTTACAACACCATAAATTTTTGCTTAGGTGGGAGAATCGCTTCCAAATGTGGAACTATTCGAGGGGACTCCTGCTAATAAAGTTAATTTAGCAGAACTCACCAAAGGAAAAAAAGTTGTCATTATTGGAGTACCTGGAGCATTTACTCCTAGCTGTGACAAGGTAATAATCTTGCGACTCAATTAAAATTACTTTTTTATATGCTAGGCTTCACTAAATGGAATAACTAGGTGCATTCATTGATCTAGGTTTTCAATTCTTTACAATTTTTTGTATTTTCTTTAGACTCATCTTCCCGGATATATAAATCAAGCAGCGGAAATTAAAGGAAAAGGAATTTCGGAAATTGTTTGCGTGTCGGTGAATGATCCTTTTGTTATGGCAGCTTGGGGAACTGCACAGAAAGCTGACGGAAAGGTGTGTGCTATGTAACCATAATTATTTTGTTTTTTCAGTTTCAGCGATGTGAAAATTGAAGCGGTAATATAAGTTCGATAATATTTGCAGGTTCGTATGCTTGCTGACACCAATGGCGCTTTTACCAAAGCCGCTGATTTAGAACATGATCTTACGGCACCATTAGGAAGCAAGCGCTCCAAGAGATTTGCAATGCTAGTTGATGATGGAAAGGTGGTTGCAATAGATATTGAACCAGATGGTACTGGTCTGAGTTGCTCATTGTCGAACAACTTCATCAAGTCACTTTAAGTGATACGAAATTCCTATTCCCAAAATGAAGTTTGTAGTTTTATTGTGGGTAAAACAGTGTATTTAATGAATATATAATTCATTATAATCAACCTAAACAATTTCTTCCCAAAAACTGAATTTTCCTTAGTTGTTTGTGTAAAGCTGTTCCTTTCTTTTGGCGCAGGTTGGTGGGTATCAAAGGTTCACGTGATCGTTCTCGATTATCCGTATTTCCTAAGCTTTTCTTTAAGTAATTTGTTGTACAATGTACATGATTGGTATTTGTTAGGAAGGAACATAGTTTTGAAAAACTTCGGATGTATTTACAATCCATGGTTTGTAGTTTGTAGTACAGATAGAAGTTGAAAACTATTGTCATATTATAAAGGGCTATTGAGACTGCATTGCTTGACTATGTATCTGTGGTCGTACTGTCGCCGTACCCATTTTTTCTGATTGCTTGTTTATTATTCTTTGTTTTTGAAAATTTGATGTACCAAACCCAACCATACTGCTTTTTAATTTGCAGCGAACCACAGTCGTCGTACACATATTATTGCATAGTTTGTATTCAATTGTTTAATGTAAAGAAATAAAATTTCAGTGATGAATTTGGACGTGTTTCTTTAATTTTCAAGTCATCGGTCATTTATAGTTTTTGAATTATATTTTTGAAATAATGCACTTCTGGGTCAGTTCAGTTATTACGAAATTATGTTTTAAAAAGTACTACAAAAAGCAGACGAATGTTCCTCTTTTTTTGCATTTCATTTTTTCTTTGCTCTATGTGAAGCTTTTTTTTTTTACTCAAAGTGTAAAGTCCTACACGTATATAACATTAGACTTTACACTTTACCAACTCTGGTGAAACGGATCGCGGTCGCGGCTTCTTTCTGTGCAATGAGTGCACAGAGTTAGCAGTTAGCAAATACGTAATAGCTGGTTCTTTCTACATTCGAAATGTTGAAGTGAGCCGGCTAGATTTGGATACTCGCGCTTAAATAGCCTCCGAAATTTAAACTGAACGAGACCCACAAAACGACTACTGCTAATCTTGTTTTAAAGATAATTCGACAAATTGATGGAACTATAACTTTTGATCACGACGATGCGCAAATACCCTACGAAGTCAGGTTTACTAAAGAAAGCTGTCTTAGGTGTAATTATTGTGGAAGCTGCAGCGTGTGGGGTAGCATACACCTTCTGGAATCGCATGAACACATCAGTTGGTAAAATTACTTTATTCTATACAAATAAAATTGATTTAAGGATAAATTTAGAACTCAGTTTATGATTTTATAATGTATCAAGTATACTGTCGGCAATCACAATAGTGACCGTGTGTTGTAAATAAACTCTCTGTTTTTGCAGAATTTCGTTACAAAGTTAAGAGTTGGGCTCCTTGGGTTTTATCTACTTACTACACCATCGGAAAAACATTCAACGCATTAGACGAAACAGAATTCAATGACCGAAAGGAATGGGAAACACTGGGAATATCGAAAAAATAGATACGCAACTAACCGACAATCGAACCACCAACCAAGAAATACAGGTTGCTGTTCATGACAGAAGATTGAGATCCCAGTTAAAATAAATTCATGAATAACTCAGCACCTATCTTGATAGAGATAACTACCTATTTATATGGGCTACAACATTAGTCGTGAACTGGATAGTGCACACATTTTAAAAATATTGCTAAATGTAAACGGTGAGCTATAGTCTCACTTAGAAAGTGTTGTAAACCTTTTAAACAAAATTTTACTGTAGTATTTTGGGATAAAGATTTAGGTTTTCGATCGTAACAGGGGTCTTAGCGTCCTTCATTAAATTGTAATAATGAACGAGACGAATTTGCAAACAAGTCTAGCTGAAAAATTCCTATCAGAGTTTAGTTTAAAAAAACAAAGTATACATAATAGCATAGAGAATTTAATTGCTTCTGCTCCTTCCGAAATCAACGAGCAATTAACTTGTATATCAAATGACATTCAATATTTAAGTAAAGCGCTTCATGATTCTACAATATTTCTTCCTTCATATTCGGTCAAGGTGTGTTTCTAAAGCACAATAAAAATCATTTATAATAATTATATTATAATATTTCCAAACCTTTATGAATCTTAATTTGATCTAAGTAATTTTTCTGGTGCAATAGGTTCGCCAAAATGAATTACGGGACCTGGAAAGCCTTTTAAAAGAAAAAGAAGACTTGTTGATACCGAAGAAAAAATTCGGGTTTAGGTCTACATTTAAACCAAAAACTGATAATTACCAGCAGACTAGACCTAAAGACGCGGTTGAATCGGAGAATACTAGTACTGCTGTCTACACGGTAAAGACGAGTATTTAACTTTCAAGTAGACCAAGGAAGAGTATTTAAAATATTAAGATTTGCTGGTTTTAGTGCGTGCCACAGTATAATAAGTGGATACAAAAACAATGTACAGCAGGGCGTCTTTTTTTAATTTATGTGGAAAGATATTATGATCCCTGATTTCCAATCGATCTTAATGTAACCTGCACCAAAAGCTTTGCAAGTTTGGAATTAGCAAAGTAGGATTAATTCCCAATATATTCGATGAGGCAATTGCAGTTACCTGCTTGCCTGGTACTTGTATAACATGTATCAGTAAGTAAGGCTAACTCGGCCATTCCTAGATGTGCCCTCCACGCCAGGCTCCACCTCCAGGCACAATAAGAAATACAATATTTCTCGAGGAATGTATTTCTCAAGGAATTAAGAGGCACAATTAATTGTTTTAGTTTGCATCAAAATTTTAAAATTATACCTTACATGGCTGGAGGTTAACCACACCATGTCGCTACTCTAGGCGAATGCAATTGAGTAATTGAGTTTCCCCAATTGCTTGAAGTTATACTGCTTACTTGTCCAAAAATTTAAAATAAGTGAGAAATACGCCTCAACCACGTCCTACGATGTCGTTCAACAAGATGAATATTTGTTATACTCTAATTCCAAACTTTACCTTGCTTTTGATGCAGGTTTCTTTAATATCGGACACAGGAGCATAACAATAGCGTTCCGAAATAATAAATAGACTCTGTTTAAATTGCCAATACCTAAAACATGATTACAAATTATGTAATACAGTTTACAAATAATTGTATATCCGACTCTTTAGGAGACAGATGCCAACTTTTTCACTGTTGAAGCCTTAAATGATGTTAACATAATTTACGAAGCAACACAATTAAATGGAAATGACGTTTTACTGAGAAACCTAAGTGGATCTTCTTTGTGCTTAATTGGGAGTCCATCAACCCTTCGTATTGTAAACCTAAGTGGGTGTAAAGTTCTATGTAAGTACAGAGTTCATTATTCAAGTTGAAAGAGGTCTCTCTAATATATTGTTTGTGATTTTTTAACTATACCTACAAGAATTCCCTTTTCCTTTAATCAGTCAAAAAATTTTGCCTGTGAGAATATAGGTGGTCCAGTAAAAACGTCAATATTCATAGAAGGATGCAAAGATTGCACCTTTTATTTATGCTGCCAACAGTTAAGAACTCATTCTTCAGAGAAGATTGACGTCTATCTCCGAGTGAGCTCTAGAGCCATTATTGAAGACTGCCATAAAGTTCGATTTGCGCCATATACGTGGAACCATCCGATGTCAGAGGAATTGCATATTGCTGCCGGTATAGATTCCACCCTTGAAAGGTGCGATACTAAATGTCATCCTAAGCCCTTTTGTTGTTGCCAGCACCGTTATTTGCAAGCGCACAACTGACAATGAACGACTATTTTTATGACTTCCTTTTACAATCTTTACTGATCTAACAATTATTTTAGGTTTGATGCTGTGGACGACTTTGGTTGGCTCTCGTCATCAAAATCCCCCAATTGGGAAGTGATTCCCTTAGAAGAAAGAATTGATTTTTCATAATATGGGTACGTTGAATTTTACATAATATACTACTCGATCAATTAATGGGGATAAAACGAACAGAATTTTACATAAATCACACGTGACCTAAACTACACAACAAATAACGAATTGTAATTTTCACCATTGACTCTGGGAAATGCGTTCCCACATTTCTAATTTGCTTTATAACCATTGCACAGCATATATATATAAATTATGGAAAAGATATATGAGAGTACTTATATAATATATTAGTTCTCTCTTTCTGTGTAACTTTCTATTTGTTCATTACTTCATGTAATAAATAAACAATTCAAGAAAGACTGTTTTAATTTTCTGCTTTAAGTTTTTTTTATTTAAGGCAATTGTCCTTCATTTTCCAAAGTCACGTAAAACATTCATTCGATACTGAACTGACAATGAGTAAATAGCTTCTTTCGTGTTGGCTTCCGATCTCTACTATAAGTGCATACCTTCCTACTAAATAATTTGAATAAGTATTGTCATCATAAATAAGCCAGCGGCAGATAAAACAATAATTAGATAATTAAGACATTAATGAATATTAGAAATACTCTTAACATATTATTCAACTAATGCAACTCTCAAAATAATTCATGTGTAACGTACATACATAATTCCAGATTTAATACAGTCAGTTTTTCATATATTAAAGTTAGGTTAATTATTTCTATATTTCTTAAGCTGCCTTCATCATATTCACATGCAAGTATATTATATAATGAGGGTTGAGCAAAGTGTACTGTACGTCTTTGTTGGTACAATTTTCTTTTTGTATTAATTTTATAATTATTTATTAATTAATTTGTACATATAAGTTGAAACGTTACTTGTAGCATAAGCAAAACCAACAATAATTTGAGTTACCTGTTTAGGCATGTGTGACAGATTCATTCCGAAAAGAGGAAAATTGATTAGAGTAACAAACTGTAGTGCAATCTGCAATGTAATATGTAATAAAAACAGCTAGTTTTTTGTTTTGGGTTGACATTGACATCTAGTTTGCTATTCAAGTTTCGTTTTATGTAGTTGCAGTTCTCAGGTTTTTTGTCCAAAGGGTATGAAGGCTATCAGCTTAATAATATGATTATATTTATCTTACCTCACTATGTTTTACCTGAGTTTGATAGATTGTGTTTTTATCGTCTCGCGTACAAGCTACCTATATTTTACGTTACTGTAATTCAATTAACTATGCTTATTGACTTTGATTGTCTGCCGCAGAAGGCGTTGTATACAACAACAAATTAATATGCTCTACACAAACTCACATTTTTACGGAAACCATAAATTAATTCAGCGATGAAATAAGAATGCAGAGATTGCACACAACTGTATTAAAGTGTTTTGTAAGTTGTATTACGCATTTACAGACGTGAAACTTTTAAAATCTAATTTCAAAGCATACAGATGAATGCTAGTGTACATGTTAGTACATCTAATTAGGGAGTATACATAATTTGCTATATTGCCCGTGTAATGTGCAATATCTTCTATTCTTTATTAGGTACAAGTATCTGGCTGGTTGTTATTGCTAATTACATGTAAAGAGTGTAAACACATTTTTGTACCTGATCTAATTCTTACTATTCATATAAATGTCAAATAGATTCATTTGTATATAATTAGTCCAAACAAAACGCTAAGGAAGATAGATATATTATTTTTTAAAGTGAAAGTCAAGAAAATTGCTCAAGTATAAGGGGTAACAATGTAACAAGTAAAATATCTTGTATGGCCACAGAACAATGCACATTACACTATCATTTTACGTTTTAGTGTCTCTTTTAATCGAAACAACTTCAGGTGGGTAGCAATGTCTAGTGCTCGTGTTTTGAACACAAATTCTAAATCGTTTTAGTACTATTTTCATATAGTGTAATTGTAGTGTATACTGTAGATAGTCGCATGGTCATTCCTCTAAAATTATTATTGCTTTTAACTATACACTATACAATTCTCATTACATTTACAACAATTATATATAATAAACCTAGATTAAACTAACAAAAGTACTGTATGCCCGCTCCACACTATAACTATAACCTACCTGCCCAATAACAATGAATATGATACAACATTATACAATATCCTCTTATTAATATTCACAATTGTAAATCAGATTGTTAAGCATTCTCCACAATACACACAACAGGGCTTATTTTTACAGTAGAAACTATTTAAGACTTTCATATTTACATTGATTCTGAGTTTATGTATGTATGTACATGTTTCTATTACTATATGCTTTGAAAATTTGCATGTGTACAAAGTCAGTTTCAATGCCAGTACATAATATATGCTATAATATCGTTATTAGTGATTTCATAATGACGTAAATACGTATTTGCATCTATCCTAAACAAATTACAATAGTTCTTACTTTTAATCACTTTAGCTGCAGCTAAGTTCAGATTCTGTATTATTTCATCTATTAGACGTCTGCTATCCTGTGAAGAAGTACGAATGCAATTTTTACAGTGAATTTAACATCCGATACGCTAAAAGTATTTAGTCACTTTGATTAGCATACGATGACGATAATACACTAATAAGAGAGTTCTGCTTCAGAGTATGGTTGCTTCGATTTGTAAAGCCCCGTAGCTGAAAACTCGAATCGTGTAGTTAAAGCTTGCGTGTATAATAGGTAATCTTATAAATATAAACCTGGTTCTGTTCTATTTCATGATTTACTTTTAAAATTATTGTTTTCATTATTTTTGTAGAATCTTTAAAATCACTGGCTGTGTTTGAATACTTTGAAGATGTGTAAGGTGGGATAACTATGGGCTATATGGGTATCATAGTGTAAAAAAGATTTAGCCCGTCTTTACACTAGATTTCCATCTTGTCATAATTTATTGTTAGTTCCAGCAATACATAATAACTTCTTATGAGTTTTGGTGCTGTGGAACTTTCGGCGGTGTCACCGGAGCGGGCCTTGGTGGTTTTGTGGGCAAAGAGAGTTGTTTCGGAGCCAGTTTCGGATGTGCATGGGCAGTCGGTCGGATTTTCGTTCTTGGCTTTGTTTGTGTTAAGAGGGCTCCATCACTACAAAGAGCTCGTAATAACGGAAGCTCCATGGCTGTGCAACGCGCTCTGAGCGTGGTCAGATCCAGTTCACTTGGAGAGATCACCTGTAATATAATATAATATGTAATGTGATGTATTAATTAATAATTGTTTTTGTTTTTATATTTTGTATTTATGTAGTGTGCTACAAACAATGTTTTTGAAATATTTTAAACGAGGCAACGAAATGTGGATGGATTTGATTTGCATCATTAGTTGTTTCTGCTGCATGGGTAATACTATGGGTATTATAAAGGTTCTACTTCTAACTTTTAATTAATAATTCAGTGTGTTCAAATGGATATCGTTCTCACCTGTCCGCGATTGTAGGGCGGTGGGGGAGGTAGATTATACATGGCTTGCAGCTTTTCCTCCGTCTCTTTAGTGGGGTGAGAATACAAGGATTCCTCTGAGCGACATAATTTCATTCGCATTCTCTCCTCGCTAGTGGTAGAGGTGGTTCGCCTATTCATAAGTTGTACAGCTTTTCGCATTCCATTCTCAATGATGACTTGACCAGTATTTTTGTAAGGTGGCAGTGGTGGGGCAGATTGTGTCGAGCTAGGATAATAAATCGGGGTTGAAGTATTACTTCCAGCTAGACTTTGGGTGGATAGAAATCTCTGTAAATTCTCTGCATTCAGTCCGCTGCTTCCACCCCCATCAACGCCCGCGTAGTATCCGTATTGAGACGATGAGCACTGTGACGTGTTCGACCCTACATTGTACAAGGATTGGTAGGAGGTGTGGTAGTACGGTGCAGAGGACGTTGTTGCGGCCACACTGTAGTTGCTCGTTGTCACCGTTGGGACAGAAAGTTTAGGAGCTGGAGCTGGAATCTTGTGGTGGCTAGGCCTGGGAGCAGGGATTGGGACAGAGAGTGGGTACGGTGGGGGTGGAGGTAAATATGGTGGAGGGATGTCGTTCATTTGGTATACACCCGCATTGCTCAACATTGAATTACTATTTGCACTCGAGGACATTGTTGTGTAGCTAAGACTCTTTGAGTCGTAGTACTCTTGTTGACTCACTCGAGGATCTTTCGGTGGGAACATTACATAATCCATGTCGGAGTAGAGCTGCGCTTTAAACTGCTGAATCTGGGATCGAGACAGTTGGCTCGTATAAACTGTGGTGAAGCGTGAGCCAGGACCAGAGTTTGGTGTGGATGTGGCAGCGGTAGCTTTACATGACGGCTGTTGGTTTGTCATTGGCATAGGAAGAGGCAAGCTCATGTTCATAGCATTTGGATGTACACTGGTGCACGGTAATGTACTGTGTCCTTGCATGTTATGGGCATTGTAAGCATTCGTGGTGTTTGTGACGGAGCTCAGTGACAAGCAGCTCGTAGCCCCAGGATGTACAATGGGAGCTCTGGAGAGAGGTTTGAGATTCTGCAATCCAATAAGAAAATTATTTAGATTGTTGGGTACACTTCCACACTTATTTCCAATGTTTTTTCCTGCTGCTCCGAGTCCGCTGAGATAAGGAGTTGTTGCTGCAGCAGACGATGTCTTGTTATTGACTGAGGAGGCGTGCACGTCAATATAATTGTTGGGTCTGATGATAACTGGTGTTGAAGTTTTTGGATACGATGGTGGTGTGATTGTAGGCACGAATGGCTCTTCAGACGCCACCGTATCGTAGATGTTGTCCACACTCTGAGAATGCTGAAGAATTGGAGCAGAGCTGAGCTGACTCATGTGGTAAGATCCTCCTGCTAATGGCACCTTGGAGCCACGGAAAAGTACTTGCGCCTGACTTGGAATCACCACTGGAGCTGGAGTAGCATATGCAGTTTGAACGAGAATCTGTGGCTTTGTGGCAATGAAACGAGCATCCACGGCTTGACTCGACGACAAACTGGGATATTTCCTGGGCTTTGGTGGTGGTTCTGGCTTTCGATTCCCAATATTATTCAAAGCTGTTGTGGATTTTGATACATTTTTGTTGAAATTAGGAGTTGGCATTGCAGCACGTGGAACATTCTCATTTGAATCGCTGTAGCCAAACTGTGATCTACGTCTTGGAAGTGTGTTCATATGATTAGGTTGGGAAAGGGAAGCCTGAGAGCCCGTAGGACTCTCTCCCCCTCGCCCGTACTTGACAAGTTTCCACAGTTTAGAAGATGTTGGTTTTTTCGGCAACGGTCGAGGAAACAGTGGAGGTAATTGTACGTAATCAGAATCTGTATCGAAATTGTCACTGACCGTCCTTGTGCTTGGGTAGCGTCCTTGCTGCAATTTCTCTCCAAACTCCACGTAATTTCCTTGCTGTAAGGCACCACTACCTTCAACATGATGATTAAAGTATTTCTTGTCGTCAGACGAAACCCAAGGTGATGCCCTTTTTGTTCTGAGGCACTTCAAAGAAGCAATTTTTGGAGTGAGCCCATTTTCCTTGGCTACAATAACATTTGTACTATAACTTCTCTTACATTCCTTTCCAGAAATGACAGGCTTGTCATTTTTCAAGTGCGTAGCACTTCCCCCACGTGTGCACTTCTCCTTCGATCTGCATTTACAACCCAGTTTCTGTGGCTCTATTGACTTTATGCAACTATAACGAGGTTTCGGCTTTGGAGCCTTAGCTTTAACCCTATCATTAGTACTACTACCACTATTGTCACCGTCTATTGTAGAATACTGTCTTTCTTCATTATCATCATCAGTCTTATTGTTAGTAATTGGATTTTCACAGATTTCACCATACACATGGTCGTCTAATTTATACTCTTCTTGCTCCAGGTGTTCATCCTCGTCTCCCTCATCCTCATTTCCTACAGTCACTTCAACCTTTGCACATTGTAACCTCTCTTTGCTTTTTTGTACTTGGTCCTTGTCTTTTACATCACAATCTGTCACTCTGTCCTCTACACTTTTCTTTCCTTCAGTGTGCATGTCCCTTTTCGTTGTTGAATCTTTCGTTTTCACTGAGTCAGTTGTCGGAGTCGTGGAAGCAGAAACATCGATAGCCTTCAGAGTCAATTCACTGGCCATGGACGGCGTATTTGTATGATGCTGGGCCAAACCAGACGAACAAAGATCGAGCCCATCTATCTCATCCTCATCAGCCGTGCACGAATTACACTCACAATGGCCAGCACATGATCTTTTTTCACCAATAGTTCGTACCAAAAGTGACCTGCATGGACCAGCATCATCAGAATCTTCACAGTCGGAATCACAGTACCAAAACTTTGCTGCTTCACTTTCTTCGTCTTCTGCTAAAGGCAAATTACTATTGCTACAGTGCATTTTTGACAAATGATGAGGTCTTGGCGGTGGAGGATGCCTCTGGCTCAACGATTCCAGTGATGGTGATGTAGAATTGTTGGTATTATGTGTTCGCTCAGTGCAGCAGTCAGATATCTCCCTCAAGTCCAAATCTTCTGCACACACACAAAAAAAATCAATTCAACATTGTTACATCAGAGACATGAAAAATGTCGAAATAATACATAGTGAAGTACAGAAACGAACGGCCAAATGTTTTTAAATTTCACACAAATCACACACACAAACATCTAATTTCCTTCTTAAGATGTACATCTAAATGTATGCTAATTTTCTTTAAAAAACAGACAAACCTTCTCATTTTTAACATTGAAAGTGAAAAGGCTGACAATTTTACATAATAATTTATAATTGTCCTTTCTTTAGACATGGACATTGTGCGTTGATTCTTCCAAGCAGTGAAAAAATACTTTTATACACAGCAAATATGTGTAAAATGTATATAGTGAATAGAATCACAAAGGTGTAGTAGCTATAATATAGACGAGAGATGATTTTTGAGGCGTACCTTCACTCCCGTCCAAACTGTACACTCGATCAGAAACGATGCCCGAGGTGGTGTTGGAAGAAGCATTACTAATGACAGACACTCTCTGGTGCTCCTCAGACAGGAGAAGCCCATCAGCCCATAAAGACAGGTCCAGCATCTTTTCATCATTTTTTGAAGAACCAAGAAGAGTCGAATTACAACTGGTATCACCGTTCATGGTAGCTTTATGAGTATGGGGCGCATTGGCTACAGCAGCAGCCACAGTCGTTAGCTCTGTGAGCAGAATTTTGTGATTGGAAGTGGAAAGGTGGAATTGATGAGTAGAGCGACAGAGAAGAAGAAGGTGACGAGGTACTGACTCGCTCGCTGCGGTGAATGATAATTTCTGTGTCGAGCCAGACCATGGACATGCTCGCCCACGAATCTCAAATTTCTTCCTCTATGATAAGAAAAGAGACATAACAGAGGATTAGAAACCCGTAGAGCAGCAGTACGTACTTTCTAAAGTGTACACACACACAAAAGTAGTAAATGTATCGGTTACATTGGCACATCTGTATTATTGGTAGTCGTATAAAATTCTGAAAACTTGCATCTGTAAAAAAAGCTGTTGGCTGAAAGATAGGTACTCACTACATAAGTAAATACTATGTATATACACTTCTCTGCCACTTTGGCATTCTGTGTACACGCATCTTGGATGGACACCTATGTATATTTTCTTAAGTATGGGCACACATGTATGTACTCACAGCATCTTGTACATGGAATGAACTGTCTTATCGCTGTCTACCTACCATAACAACATCAACATAGGAAAGAAACTATTGTCTCTTGAGATATTCAAAGCGGCATAAAACTTTAATGTATGCATACCAGTCTGGCTCAGTGCATTGATCAGGGTCATAAAGTAAAACTGATTTGAGTTGACTTGGACAGAAATCCGATAAGTTATATAAGCCGCCCTCTCCTTTTCAGTTGTAAATACATACACTACTTTAATCTACCTCACACACAAACCATAACTACTTTCTGCCTTGACTAGTTTCTTCAGCTGAAATCCTGCATATTTCTTTGATAGAATCGTGAATCGTATTGAAAAATGTAAAAGCATACCTCAAAGTAAAGCTTCGTTATATTTGCCCAGAGAAAAGTCAGTTTGGGCTGCTCTGGAATCTCCAAGCATCCGATTGCATTCTAAGAAAATACATTTAATTACATACAAGAATTCCATAACATGCTAATGAATTAAGTGAGTAGAATTCTTGTCGGTCTCTCATGCATACCTGATAAACTTCTATTCCTTTTGGAGTGACACCGATCCACACAGGAGCGTCTTTTCCATCTTTGGTTCGAAGAGTCATACCAAACAAATGCATATTGTACTTGGATGGCATGACTGCCCGAACAAAAGCCAATCGTGCCGCATGTTGCCCCAGTCCAGCCAAGGCTTGGTGTGCCCGGGTCAGAGCAGGAAACAAACTTGTATTCAAGCCTTGGGCCCATCTTGGACTCTCTTGACATGGTCGCCAGTCACCCAACTCACATTGAAAAGCGAATGCAACAGGTTGAACAATGCTAGCAGGTGGATACCTGGGAGCCGATGTGAGATTTTGTCGTAGTTGGAGATAGTAGTGGAGCAATGATACAACGTCACTGTTAAATCAACCATAAAGCAACACGTCAGACTTACAAATAGAGAATTATTATTGATTTACAACAAAAGGGATCGTAAACTATGGACAGGTCTAAGGGTCTAACTGTATCAAATGTGATGTGGAGACAAATGAATGAAACTGGTAACTGTGCCACCACAGTTTATTATTACTGAATGTGATTATTGATTTAAATATCTATTTCTATCACCCCACCATAAAAGGAAATATATTTTATATACATAGAATTACAAATTTTTAGACATTCAAAATCATATCTAAGTTTCAAAGTTTGCTACAGTGTTCAAAAATGTAATACCACTCCAAGAATCATAAATAGATTATGTATTTATATATTACCATTATTCATTGTATCTAAAATTAATTTTTAATGTGGTAAATATTTGTGCGCAGGTTAAAGTTATCTAATCTGCATACAAAGTGAAATGGGTAAACAATTTTTAGCTAAGCCTGACGGGTCTCCACAAAACATGGAAACATCCCGCATATAGGTCCATTTGTGTTGATAGCAATGTATGAAGCTCTCATGTATTTGTTGGACCATAAGCTATTGCATTGAACTAGTAGTGTTAAATTTGATCGAAAATAAAGTGGAACTTACAAATTTTGGGGTAAGGAATCCAGGTAAAAGTGCACCCTGCAATACAACACCAATGTTTGTTTCCCATCCTGTAAAAGAGATATGAAACAAATTACATTTACATATACAATGGAGAAATAGCGTACACTAAATAAAGCACTGTAGTGTTGAGTTTAGTTTTTTGGCCTTCAAGTAGGACATAAAAGTAAAACCGTTACAGAGAATTAGAAAGAATTCTTCTGGCATCCAAAATACACTTTTGATGAAGCCAAGCATTCTAAAAACCAAAGCACCACATTTATTTCATGGTATCCACCTGCTAGTTGGCCACAATATATAATACTACACCAGCAGCTACGTACACCTACTAGCAGAGTTTTTAATGCATTTTGTGTAAACTGTGAGTTCACGTGGGGATAGACATAATAAATACATTGTGCGTATAGCTATCTGACCGAGCTTCGTTCTGAGCTTCTATTCTCTTTCTATGATGATGATAATGATGATGATGATTCTTCCAGAACTCGTTAACATTTTTTCACGAGCCCCTTCAGCATCCTTGTCATTACACAAGAATAGAGAGAAGCTTCGCACAGCTCACACAAAACAACTACACAAGGAGGCAAGCTCAACGCAGCAAATTCAAGCCAACACTTGTTCCATTGCATACTTGCACACACATACACACACTCTGAAAGCCCTTCATAAAGACACACAGCTTGTGTTGAGTACAAACCTGCATTATATAATAGCCATTACTATGTACAGCACATACATGGCTTAGCTATACAGCTACACATATACTCACATTTCTAATGTACCTACATACCTTACATAAAAGGTAATACAAAGTACGTAAAGAGACTTTCGTGGAGAGAGACAGAGAGAGAGAGAGAGAGAGAGAGAGAGAGAGTGGCAGCGAGAGAAGAAGCAGGCACGCCAAGCCAAGTCAAATTTCTTCCACTATAATGTAACATAGCATAATGGCCAACTGAACAAAGAATGGATGAACAAAAAAGCCTTGAGAGAATATTTTGACTTGAATCGAGTTGCCTCTCTGCCTATATGCTGTTCTCTCTCTCGCTCTCTCTCTCTCTTACTCTGCTCTCCTCCATCCTCAGTTTAGCTAGAGCTTGACTTTTCCCTAGGACTTTCCACCATCCATCCCCACAAAAGATAATATATTTTATATTTACAAGACACACAACTGCTATGACTAGGCGGATGGACACACCTTGTATAATAGAAGGAATGGAGCTCGTAAAAATTTCAAAAGAAAGGAGCTACCGGAATTAAGAAAAAAATTGCCGCAAGCCATGAATTTTTTGTTGCCATCAATTCTATCTCTGGTATGCTGTTTGTCCATGTAGGCTCGTATATCGGTACGCTAAATCTCTCTCATTGCACGTACATAGTCAAGTAACAAAGTAGTATTAAGGATGCATTACATTACAGACAAGGAGTAAATCAAAGCATTTCTAATGAAAATCAATCGTGCCCCATCCCATCCCTCAGCTCAAACTTTCTGTTCACTTGCCTTCACTTGAATAGCTATCATCCGATTCTCTATCGCATATAGACATCACTGGATGGATGCATACACACACTACATTCACGCAATACACGTAGCACTAACTAATTTATCATTACAGCCAGCATATACATGACGTATTTCACTGTTTCATATTTACCTACCTGCTGTCCACATATTTCATTCGTACTTTTTTTTTCTCTCTCTCTCTCTCTCTCTTCCATGAATTAATTCAACTCAACTCGCTAAATTGCTTTTGCCTTAGTCATTATAATGGAATCTATTTTCTCTCCCGTTGCCATTATTCCACGAACATTTGCTTACATTGTCAAACAGGTACAAATTAGTACTAAGTGATAAGTGATTCGAAAGAATCCTAAATTCAACTATCAGCATTACCATATTAAGAGGCTGACTGAAGGGGATTCCTAACTCTCTTGAATTAAATAAATGTAGATCGTACACCTGCAGAACTTTTGTGGCAATATGATTAAAGCAGTAATTGCACCATTGAACGCTTTGTCTTTGTCTCCCCATGTCTAATTGTGTGTAAGTTTGCATTTGGGATACGGATTGTTATTGCATGTACTAACACACAGTTTGTTGAACATTCCTTTAGTTTTCATTGCAAAAAAACATTGCTTTACACGCTAACAAGCAACAGTAACGTTGAGGCTGAAATTCAATAGCACATGTGCAAGTAAGTATGTATAAATTTCCCTCACTTAAACTAGCTATCATCATAATGCATCACACTTCAAACATTTACTTTTGTAACTACACGCTACATGTGTATATAGTACGCTCATCCGTTCACTGCGTCTCACACACCGTAACGCTATCCTTTGGGTTAAGTGAGCAAAGAGGAGCAAGAGCAACGTAAAATAATAAAGGCCAAGCTAGGCCAAAGACTGAACATTTAGACAAGGCCAGACCAAGCCAAACTATCTGCTGAAACGACTACTTGAACGTATATTAGGTATACACAGCGCCCATAACTTTGAAGCATATAGTAGTACTACAACGATGTATCTACTTGGGCTAAGTTGTCTCGTCGTCGTATTATTATGGGCTCACTTAACTGAAATTACTGAATTCCTTTAGATGGAAAAGGAGTGAGTGAGAGGAGCTTAAACATTTTTAGGGTTCAGCAGCAGCTAAGAATTCCACATTCTACAAACATTAGTCAGTGTTTCCGCTTGGAACTTTGAAACACTCCTCCAAATGTTTAATGGTTCAAGCTATACAAGTTTGCTAGTCTAGACTTTATTCTCATTTTGTTGGTTTTGTTGTCTCAATTTCTTTTTAGGTGTTCTACACGTTGGCTGTGTGTGCACTATGTTGGATTCTCATTTATTTCTTTGTTGTCTTACAAAATTTAACGATTTCAGAGATTTTCACCATTTGTTTCAAGTCCTAAACGCTCGCAATTTACCTGACAATATACCTACGTGAGTTAACAATGTCCCTACCAGCATTCCTATCCTTCTACGTAATCAGCTTTAAAAGTTGATGGTTGCTTTGTATTGATTCTATGACTTATATGTGCACATATTTCTTATATTTAGAACTTATTATGATACGTATTCAAATGGACAAATATTATGGAAACGATGCACCAGAAGATTGGAGTCAAAGAAATTGTTTTCAGTCTCAGACACATGCAGTACGTAATTACAAGAAGTCATGCAGTTAAATTGCGTGAAAAACTGTGCGATATCATATAGTAAACACAGCGTTTACTTAGTAAATTTTGCAAGCTTCAAGAGTCTTATATCTGTATATGTATATGGTACTTGGTTAAAAGGCACGGCACTTGTGGCATGCGTTTGTTTACAATACTTGAGTTATGCTTAAAAGAACCAATTACAGAACTGGATGTCTTCATGGACTGAGAGTAAGAGGTTAGGTAATATGAATAAAGCATCTGAGGTACAGTCATAAAAGCGCATAGCCGGACCTAGGTCGAAAAGGTGTATATGGTGCACTTGCACACAAAACACGAAATTAGAGCTCACAGTATGTAAAAATGTAAATCAAAAACGGTACTTTGTGCACGCATTGTAAACTTTGTAAAAACTGAGAGATAATTTGCAAGTGTAGGAAAGAGTTGCGGTATTTTGCTCAACATATAATCATTTTATTGAATAATTTTTTACTGTACCTACATACTATAGTGCCTTGTTGTTGTTTACAATATTCATTAGTACGTCGCTGTAAAGATGTTTATTCTTGGTATGATGACATTCGCCTTGTAGGTTTTTATTTTATTATAAAGAAAGCTCATTTAAAGTTAACCTTGACAAAATGCACGAACGTAGTACCTACCGTGGTGATATTTTTATCAAAGGATAAAAAGGCCAATTTTTGATAATCGCTGTATCAACAGTGGATTATCCGTTATCCATACCAAGTTTCAATCGCAAAAACGTAATTAATGAGTTACTCATTTTAAGTTTTAACAAGTTTTAGGTTTAAGCACAGATCAATCTTTCGTAAATGCAGGATAAGTTTATCATCTCTGTTTACGCGATTCTGAAATGGTATTCTGAGTGTCACACATTTGTTGCATCACACTAATATCTGTAATTCAGCGTTAACCGTTTAATAAATAATCTGTTCTTTGCCCCTTATGATGAGTAAAGTATTGAGCAGAGCTATTTTTGTATTAAAGTAATAGAAATTAGAACAGCAAATAAATTGTTTACAGTTTATGAACGTGTTTTACATAAAATACTTAGCCATCGTAGGTACATATTAATCTGAAGGTAGAAAATCCCACAGCTTTTGGGATTTTCTATTGATTGATTGTATTCAAAGTACGAAATACAAGTGCATTGGCGCCCACATTACATGACAGAGTGTATTAAAGTTCACATTCAACAGTTGGTTTTGCTTAATTAAGTTGACAGCCGACAAATCAAGTGGGGAATTAGTAGAGTTTCTTATCAGTACCCGAAACACATCGGAGAGTAGCACAGAAGCTTTCCCGACAAGCCTTTGTTTACATTGCATCGCTCCGTACAAGCTCACTCTCAACCTGTTACAATGTAGTATATTATGTATTCTGATTAAACATGACATTTGCACTTCATAAATTTCCATTATCCGGCAAATTAAAAATTCCTTATCTATTTAAATAGAGATTGTTTTGATGGAATGGTTTACTTGCAGTCAAGCCTCTGAGACGTTCACGTTGAAAACTTCTTCTTGTACTCCTTTACATGTAAAATGGCTAACAACAAGACATTTTTTCTTCTAGTCTCTTTGCTAATTAATTTGGCCGTTTTTTCAACGGCTCAATTACTGGGCCCATTAGTTACGATTCCTGAATTGGGAAAAATACGTGGTCAATCAGGAAATACTTTAATTGACAAAAGATCAGTATACAGATTTAGAGGCATCCCATATTCTCTCCCACCGACAGGACAAAGACGATTTATGGTAGGTTCTACTCTATGTACATTGTACATAGTACATACACATATTGTATACTTAGACAAATGTATTTCAAGACAGTTTATTTTTTCACGATTACTGTATAGCCATCGGAAGTATTTGATGGCCCGCTACCAACTGGACTCTTTGGAGAATTCAATGCTCAATCTTACATGCCCAACTGCGTACAAGGAAACGGTTTTGGCTCTGGACTGAAAGGAAATGTAATGCCACTAAGCACAATTTAAAAAAATTCATTATGTATGTACTACTGCAATACACAAAATTAGTGTGATCTAAAAGACAATATTTTTCATAGGAAGACTGCTTAGGGATTAACGTGTACTCCCCTGAGGTAAGTTGTTACTACACTTGCAGTTTTAAGTATTTTATCTCAAGGAGAAACAATTAAATAACAAATCAATTTGTCGAGACAGCTTCCCCAAGGTGAAAATCCCAATCTGAGACCCGTCCTCGTTTTCATTCATGGAGGTGCATTTACTATTGGTGCTGCTGACACGTACAACGGAGCCAGACTTTTGGACCGTGATATTGTTCTAGTCACCTTCAACTACAGACTTGGAGTTTTTGGTCAGTTTTCAAATAGTTCATTGATGGACTGTTGACAAATTCTGAAAGTTATTTAAAAAATCTAATCTCTCAAATTCAATGTCTCTTTAGGATTTTTCTCATTGGAGATTGACGAGGCACCAGGAAACGCTGCGTTGTTTGATGCTCTAACTGCCTTGCAATGGATTCAAAAGTACATCAGCTACTTTGGGGGAGATCCTACTAGAGTAACCATAAGTGGGCAGAGCGCCGGGAGCGCCATTGTCACGCACCTGCTTCTCAGTCCTCTCTCAAAAGGTAGGAATGATTTAATAAGTACCATGCAATTTATGCATTTCCTGTCTTAATTCTTTATTTGCGAAACATTGGCATTAGGTAAGTACACAATGCTAGCCTATAGTTTACCTACATGTCTGCTCACGTAATCATTGTTGTAGGACTCTTCCATGGTGCCATACCCATGTCAGGGTCTGCACTTTCATCGTGGGGACTTGAGACAAATCCTCGGGTACATGGTCTTGAAGTGGCTAGATTAGCCGGATGCAGCCAGACAGACATAGAAGCCGTCGCTGCATGCATGAAATCCGTGCCTCACAGCGCCATCAATTCAGCCTTGCAAGCCTACATTGTACGTCCCTCCTCACTAATACTACAGTATTTTATTATCTCCCCTACTCGTAGACAACAACTGTTGCCATTAAACTGTGTAATTGAGTTGAATTTGCTGAATGATTTTAGAAAGAGGAAAGATTGCAAGGTCGACTTGGCTTTGGCCCCACGGCCCCATCCGTTCAGACGGCTGGAGCTCGTAAATTCCTTATTGAGAAGCCATTAGATACTCTTCATGCGAACCGTCAGCAAAATGTGCCCCTTATGGCTGGAAGTGTCAAGCACGACGGAAGCTTCATCTTATCTCTTGTCTACAATGCCTACCTGGAGCCATCAGGTGTTCTCAACGATAGACATTTCATGAAGACCGATCTTGTACCAACTCTTCTCACTGCTTTGGGTCAGTTAAGGCAATTTGGAAAACACACATCCCCAACTACGTCACATACTAATTTTTAAATCTTTAGGTGTCAATGATGACTCTTTCGCAATTTTCGAGGCCTTGGCTGATGTATACATTGGTGATGGAATGTCCACTGGCATCTACGATGATATGCAAATCGGACTTATTGACGTAAGTGGTTAATAATGTTTGCATATTAATTACAATGTAAATTAGACAAACACAAATTACAGATATTCGACCTTGTCTTTGTAGATTCACAGCGTATTCTTCATAAAAGCGTCCACCTATCGCTTCATGCAACTGCACGCTCGCAACGAACCTAACACGTATTGGTATTCCTTTGACTACCAGGGCGCAAATAGTCTTTACGGTCTCCTAGACTTACTAGCACCCACCCCGGTGCCTGGTGGAATTTCTCATGGGGATGAGCTTATGTACATTTTCTACATATTCTTTACGTTGCCAGGAAATGACCAAATTGTTAGTCAAAAGATGCTGGATCATTGGGCCAATTTCGTGAAATATGGCAACCCCACACCGGAAGGAGCAACTCACAATGATGGTTCCCCAATGGTGCACTGGCCGGCTTATACACCCTACAATAACCAATACATGAGCATAGCGGCCACACCGACAGTCGAAACAAATTTTCCACTGACGTGGGTCGGTGCGGCAGATGAATTGGGACCACCAAAACCACCACCATGCCCACCATGTGAAAATGTATCTTTCTTCAAAGTTCCGACTGTAGATCAATGCCTTTGTAATGCATCCTCCAACGTTCTGTATTCAGTTTGCTCTGACTACGTAAGACAATGCACAGCAACTAGGCGTTGAAATTACAATTAATTGTCTAGGAAATACTATCATACCTCACATGATGTTACTAAACAAAAGCGTTTATGTACTAAAAATTAAATTGCGCTTTAAAACGTGTTTATCTGACAATACATAAACCTTTGCACATTACATTTTATTGTTTGTATTTAATCTGTATTTATTTCTCATTATAATTGAAAACATGTGAACCAGCGATAAGCTAAATCTAAACAAACGGCCACACGTTATGCTTTAATTTTAGCCTGCAGCTATAGTCACAAACTACATTTATAGCCTGTATATTAGTTTATATAGTGATTCTTGTGAGACTTTTATCATGGTGATAATTTAGAATTCGATTTCCGTGAACGTAAATTTTTCTAATAATAATACAAGGGAATTCTACTGCATATCCCATTACATGTGTGAGACAGTCAGTGTAATATGTAGAGTATAGACGGGTATGCAGGCGAGAAATTAAAATGATCATCTCGAAAGGAAAAAATGCATTAGCTTTTTATGTTGATGTAAATTATAGTCAATAAAGGTTTTTACTGGCAAGCTACGAATTTAAAATACACCAAGAGGGAATGCAATGACTGATGACAGTGTAACAATACGTCAGTACTGATTGTAAGGAAATTATTCTTATAATGTAGAGCAGAGTCTTAGAAATTTATGCTTTGAAAAGTGAAGAGCCTCCAGCTCCAACTGCTCATTTAGTAAGCGCATTCTCTATGCTGTATGCTGTCGTTGTGCTCCACATGAGTAAAACCGAATTTCTCATTTTCATCCATTTAATACGGTTATTTGTAAAAGCTTGAAGCTTTTTTCTCCATCTCAGATGGAATGCATGACACATCGTGTAATAATAGAGCCTGAGTGAATTTTTTGTATGGTTGCTTTCTCGTTTTATTTTCTTTTACGCTAGAGCCTTTGGGCGTGCGAGCAGGTCGCATGAGCATTCATCGTATTCGTATTGCGTATGGAAGCGAGGGAGAATAACTTGACTCTGTGGTGCATACATTTGTTGGCTTGGTGGAACGGGTAGCCTCGTCTCAATTCATCTCTCAGGTGTGTTGTTCTTATATACAGTGACGTATAAGTATATGCTAGTAAGTATCTCTGTGTTGGACAGTTGGGGGTGCACGGCAGAGTCCAAGCAAAATTAAATTCAACTCTCCTTGAGATGTGTATGCCCGATGCCCTTACATCACTACAAGACTATAATGGTTATTCTTTCCCTACATAGGAAAGTCATATAAGGCCGAGAGGCCATTCCGTCGTGAATCAAGAGCCAGACCAGGTGCGGCGGAAAAGTAGGCGAACAAAAATATTTCTTTGAAGGGGCACGTCCTTCGGAAAAATTTCATTTCAAATAATTGAAAAAGACGAGAGTCATACTACAGGTACCCACTAATGTCTATAATACAGTTTTCAACACAACGTGGAGAGATGTTACCTTACTACAAGCTTAAACCTAAACAAAAGGAAAAGGTATATCCTGTGTGAGTAGAAACACAAAAGAAACCTTTAACTAACATTCACATAGATGATATAGTAGCAAATAGCATCATCCGGACCAGCTCACACTACAAGTTAGTACAAAATACTGTATGCAAGAAAGTTACAGTGTAGTCGCTCAAAGGAAATAGTTACATTAACAATTGATATTTGAGATGCAATGAATGCCATCATTTCATAGTAAACACTTTGCTAGGAAAAACATGTGTAGTACCTACCTATAGAGAGCAACGCTTTCCTGCAACCTTCATTGCAATGATCGAATTTAAAATTCCTCAGAGACATCTTTCATGGTACACGGTTTCGTTTGTCCTGGTTGTACCGAATGTATATTTATAACTCTCATAACCTACTGGAAACTTGAGCTTTGTATACTAGACATACTTTACACACAGAAATACTTCCCAACACTAGTAATTAGAATACTATCTATGTAGTTATACTTTGGGTGTCCATGTAAACTTATGATGTGGACTTAAATACAAATAAGCTTCACTCTGCAGCCGTGTAGATACACGAGTTCATTAACTAATTGTAAATGAAAGGTGAGTTAATGGCATTATGAAATATGCCAAAGAGCTGCTAATGAGCTTACGCAATGCAAGGCAAAAGGCAAGGGTAATTATAAATTTTGTGGAATTTCAAAGCATTCGGAAAGGAAGCATTTAAATACATTTAGAACAGTTTTCCCTCATTACAGTTGAAATTGTTTTTACTTTCTATGGAAAAGCCAAATCGTATTTTTAGCCTAACGCATGGAAATCACCAATGGTGAACATTAAGGAATCCATATGTAGTGTGAGTTAATAGCATCGTAAGCGGTCAATTTAATTTCTAAACATTCAATTGGAGGTCAATGCATTTTGAGAAACTCCAAAAGCAACTTACATTAATGGTTCCATTGGGGTTGTTTTGCGTTGATGTCGACTTCCATTCTTTGGGAAAGTATTTGGATAGTTTTGCATCTGGATCTATAAATACCCAGTCCGGCCCTAGAATCAATATTGAAAACATAAATAATGAGAACAAATTCATTTATTACGAAAACAATGCTTTTAAACTTGACACCCTATAAAAGTACAAAATATATTATGTACGTTAGTTACAATAAAAGTTGTCGAGCAGTCATTCTTGCGAAATTATTATGTACACATTGATACATAAATGCGGAAAGTAAAGTTATTTAGTAGGAGAAAATAAATTTTTAGTCGCACAGACATGAATTCCAGGAAATTCGTATCAGTGTATACAGGAAATCACGTTTACAACAATGATTATATAGTCGTTCCGTGCACAGCTATTAGTAAGGCGCCTCAATGCCGTCGATACATGAAAACTACAACGCATATTCCTGAATACGCTGACCACTTTCTGCGAAACACACTCGCAAACATGAATGGAATGTGATGATGCAAACGATAACTACTCAGGAGTAAATTTGAGTAAACAAAGGAATTTTATCACGATAAATAAATGTGTTAACTTATTATATGTATGAATATCGCAAGAATTAGAATGGATGAAATGTTGGATTCTCAAATACAGAATTTTATGATAGAGTGAGGTGAATTTGCAAGAAACATAATCTCACAGAATGTAATGATTGCGCTGACCTGTGACCTACACAAGCTTTTCTGACAGGTTACGCATGCAGACACTTTGTGAGTACGCTACATGTTTTTGTAATTACATAGCAATATTTCACTTAGACGGTACAGTCAATACATATGGGCATTCATGATTGTCATCACTAAGAACTGATTGTATATTCATGTATTCAAAATATTTCAAAGTTTACGGAGGACAGCCTTGGCCCAAAAACATTGGAAGCATAATTCTTGTCATTAGCTGAAGTGTGCGGTCAAAAATCGAACCGGATACTCGCATTGTAAAATGTAATTTTTACTACACTCATCAAAGCTTGGCTTAATTGTATACAATTTCAATCGTCCGTATTTTATGTATAAATAGTTTCGTTTAAAAACTTACTTATTACACAGAGAACAATAAGTATGTACCAAATGTACATATAAATAAAGATAATATATAGAAATATAAATAAAGTGCTACAAATAAATAAATAAAACTGTCATTATATGCTTGTTTAGCGGATAGGTTGTTACATGGTAGGTATGTGAATTAGTCCTCGCTATGGATTTCTTAGCCTAAACGTGTGTGGGGTAGACAAATTCCAACGACACATTTGGTAGAGAAAAGCTAAAAAATTTCAGCTGAGCATATCGTACGTTTGGTATACTTCTTTGATGTACACAGTGTGCAAAGCTAGCACCCAAACTTTTTAAATATTTCGTAATTTTTATCTCCTTAAAAGGAAAAAGCAATAAAGTAAGTAGGAAGGCTCCTCCAGACAAAAATTACAAATTCTTCTGAAGAATTCTAATAAACAAATCATTATCATATTAGTATATGATTATGAAATGGCCAAATTATAATCGTCTGCATGTGCGTAAGAAGGTTAAAGCCGTAGGTGTCGCAAACAAACTTGTCATACAAAAGCTCATGAAGTGTAAACACATGTATACGTGTGGATATATAACACCATAAGGAAGAAGGGTTACTTTGATTTGTGTGATTTGGCAAATGTTAATACGGATTCTGTCGGAGCAGTAGTCTCTACTTATTAACTTTCAGTGTTGTATGCAAATGTACGCTTAATCACAATATTTTTGTGCCTAAAGTATTTTATGGTTGATTTTCCAACTTTTCAATGATGTCAAAAGAATTCGCATTCAAATTATGAAATGACATTTACGACAGTGTGACTTGTTAAGTATGATAATAAAAAATTATCATATCACGGTTTACTATATATGAAATAAAAGAGTATCTGTTAGTAGAGAATAAAGATAAGCGATGGATATATCCATAGATAGAACCAGCTCATAAAATAAAAAGTCATACCAGTTTTGATGGCTAGGCCAAAAATTTTTGGATGCACTGCGCCCCGTGCCACCAACTCGCCTTCGACTCGATTCCAAATTGCGCTGCATGTTGTCTTCCCCTGCAAATTAACAATTCACACCTTTAGAATTAATGACTGTCCTTCCCTTTCACATTCCAGCATGAGAGTACCTGTGCCCAGTGCCAGCCAAGTGCATTGAGTTTGTAAGACACTGTAGCTCCTCCTAAATACCATTCATCTCATGTCACATTATCCTGTCTGGTCGACAGTGTCTACGTTGCTGTGTTATATGGGCAAGTTTTAAAACTATTATGGCACATTCTATCCAGCCTTAGCCACTTGTAAATGCAAATGTCCTGATTATAATGGGTTTAAGAGTATGGCCATACGTACTACACACTTTTTGTCCCCCATACATGAAGCAATGAATGCAAAATTCATTCATTACTAACAAACACTAATTCATTTTGCCTGCAGCTAAACGCTGATTATCTTTACACATTCATTAAAACCCATTTCCTTCCTGTGGCCCATTTGTCATCATTTACCTTCTAAATTTAATCTTCAGGCAAAGACCTAATGCTCATGTAATTGCTTTATATTTCACCTGTTCCTGTTCTCTTTCACTTTCACACTTCGTTTTTTCTACCTGTGTCAAGTCATATGTATGTAAATTCTACAAGTGCCATGTCAACTCATTTGTACTTTATTGTTATCAAGTTCTGAATCATAAACGAAATTGGCCTATAACGACTTACTATATAGTCGTTCTTTATGCAACATTCCTCAGCACGTATTTATAATAAAATATGAAGCTTAAGGGGAAGCTGCAGGACCATGAAAATGCCACAAATTGTTACATGTAGCTACAGAATAAAACTTGTGTTTTGCAAGATTCAAGTTCTTTAAAAGTATTATTTCATCCTAAATGCAGGGTTTCGAGTGTGAGGAACTGTGAGAAACGGGAGAAACGAAGTTTTACGTGGATTACGCAATTTGGAATCATTTAAAGTATTGTATAAATTCCGTATTTCAAAAATCATTTCAATCTTCAAATGTAAGTATTATATATTTTCATGAAATTGAATTAAAACCGAACGACCTGATCATAAGTTTATATATGTCAACCACAGTATTTTATTCAGAATACGTAAATATCGTGTATCGTATACGTGTATCTCGTGTTTCTCTCAGTTTCCCCTGGGCGGTTGAAACATGCTAAGGCTGTAAATTAAGAAACCCTGTCTAAATGAGTATCCGCGTGAGACGAGACGAGTAAAACATAATTTAACGTGTATCATGTAAGTATAGTCAAGATTTAATGATACGCGCTTAAAAAGAGCTGCATATATTTTGATATTGTTATTTACATTTTCGATCTCATTGTGAAAGAATTAATTTGTTTAGACATTAATTAAGATTATTAATTATTCACAACAAATGCTTGCCACCTCGACCTAAGTATGTACCTGCAAATTGGTGCACAAACAGGACAAACACTAACTAACATGAATACTTTGACGCGGTATACTCTGCAGAATGCGACATAAATAAATAATTTACATTAATGTACATACTGCCAGCTCCCCCCCTCGCATCACACCATCACATTTCATTTAAATGTAAATTTCGTAGTAATTGTTGTATGAAGTTGTAATCACGTTTGTGTGTTTGCACGAATCGAACCTACCGGACTAGCCTTAACTTGAATTGACTGATAAATATGGAAAATGTGATGGAATATTTATGTTGATGCTACTGAAGCAAAAGTTTGAAAAGTTTTGCGTGTTATGGACATGCAAAAATGTAACTTACCTCAATCAAGATGGGGATTTTTTCTCCTGTAAGCAACTCTACGGTCACACAGCGATGGTTGACTCCATTCGCTATCAACCCGTCAACAGTCCCGCTTCGCATAATGATAATGCCCCATTATTCAACCCTGTAATTTAATTCAAAAAAATAAGTTACTTTATACAATCATATTTAATAAGCTAATTACAGATATGCACAAGTCTTCAGTGACATCACATCAGTGTACATTCAAAATTGACATTACAATCAGTAGTTAGCAGTTGGAATTCATGTGGTACAGTGGAAAAAACACTGTTCTTTCAACAGACGCAACACAACGATTTGTTCAATCTCCTCTCTGCACTCACACACACGGTAAATACTATACAAAAGTAGCACAGGTAACATGTAGTAGTAATTATCGTCACCTGTTCCTTATTTGGATGATTACATCCTGCTGCACTGTACACTGCTAAATAACAAATTGCACAGTGTGTAGACATAGGATCTCTTTCTTTATTGTTGAATTCAATTATGTAGAATAAATGCTACATTCCAATCAAAATGTATAATATGCCTTGTCATGCACCCATGTACGACTGTCAAGTCTTTCAATCCTATAAGTAGCAACAGCAACAACAGCAGTGAAGCTGACAGGGTGATTCGTCGATATACTTGAGTAGGTAATGAACAAAAATATTTTATAATTGAGACTGCTCCTCGTTGATAGTAAGTTTAAGGAGAGAGGACCTAGACAACGTCCTTACTATATAACACGAGTGCATAATAATTAAGTACTAACAATAAGAAAAATGTTGTATATAAACGAAAAGAATGTATGGTGGGTATTGCTATTACACTACTCAATGTAAATATGTGTACGTCATATAGTGTGGTGATGCTCAAAAATGGTATGCGAAGTATTTCACGATCAAATTAATTCAGTGACTCGATCCTCATTTAAAAACTTTGAATGTGTAAATGTATACTGCATTTTTAATGCACCTTTTGCTGTAAGACATTCCATGAAATGAATAATAAAGCGTCGCTGTAAACCAGTGCTGCCTTTACCATATGCACAACAATATATTTGTTATTTTTATGTATACGTATCAGTTATTAGTATACCATTGCCCATATACTTTTATAGTTTAGGTGGCTACGTTCGTATCATATTTAGTGTGTGCATGTCTCAAGCTTGTTGACATTAAAGTTGGCTCATAAAAAATCAGTCCTATCCTACCATGCTAACTATTCCCTTTATCTTGATGTAAATATTTTATGAGTAATGAATGAATGAATGCTAGCTGATTGATATAACCAGTCACATTGTAATATTTATACATGACTAGCAAGACACATTTTATGTTACACCTACCCAAAGTATTTTCTGCTTGGCTCATTTTAACCAATGCAGACTCTGACTTACTGAACAATTGTGACTGGCTTTAAATTCTTTTCTATACTGCGTGAGCACGTGAAATAACTCAACTGTACATGCTGTTCACATAGTCTTCAAAAGTAAATTGTATTGCATTCGTACATATACCACTAATCCTGAACAATTCTGCATACACAATACATTGATGTACATTGAAATACATATGCATACCAGAGAATTTATAAAACAATCGTCGATACCAGGGGCGGACTTGGAATTTAGAGGCCTAGTCGTTACAATAAAAATATATAAAAGCATAAAAGCAAGAAGAAGGAAATAAGGAATGTTTGAATCAGATTTTACAATCCTGGATACAGAATATGTTTACATGTACGAGTGTGTTCTAATTTGAGAAGATCAGCAGTAAATACCAATAGGAACAGTTTTAAAAGTTTAAATTGGCAGAGCTACGAATATTTTTCTAGCCATTATTTGACACAGTATTGAGAATTTAATTTTTGAAGTTTGGTTAAATTGATTAATTACAAATAACGAATTTACTGGGCTCCGGGCTGTACATAATCATAAAATTTTCAAGTGCAATTGCGATGTACAATCTGTACAATGCTATATTAAAGATAGGTATAAGAAAGAACTGGGCCCAAAATCATGGTAGAAACACTGCTATCAACACAGATAGCAGACTAAATTCCAATCGTGCCATTTTCATACCCTGCTGAGTTCTCATACATACAGCAGTGTTCAACATAGCACAATACAACTCTGCCTCATTCCTCATTTGGAGACCATACATACCATACGTTATGTATACACAACCGCAAATGCGTAATCTATTGTGCAGGCAGATGCAGGTAGTAAAAATTGTCAGTTTTCTGTTTTTGGAAGCTCTAATAAAAACATTGACGAAAACCTTAAATCTGAATATGAATGTGCATTTTTATGTCAGCTTTCAATTATTTAAGAGATTAGGGATACTCGACAATTTTATCTCAAAGTCGAATTGCCTTTTGTTGTTGTCCAAGTAGGTGTTTGTAACAAGTTAATTATTATACACTCGTAGTTAGTTTTATTAGTGTGGACTTCATGTATCTCAACTTATAGAAACCATAACAGTCCTCACTCATCATCACGAATTTTCTTTTGGTCCACAAGATAGGAATGTACTCGCATCCATAATGAATGTTAATTTTAATACAAGTTGCTTCAAACATCTGTATACAATGAAATTGAAGCTTCATCGTTAAGAGTAACTATGTTGACTATTGAGTGTAAGTCCGCAGATTGAAAATCTACAAGAATTTTTAGACAGAATATTTTTTGTACTTCAATATTAATTTATCTCCAATTCTGACCATATTTATATGCGCATACAGTGCATCCTAAATTAAGAGATTTTGGTTTTTTCTTTTGAGTTTATTTGACACTCGCTATGAATGTTGGAATACGAGGTACAAATTTCCTTGTTTTGGATGGCAAATATAATAAATTGATTGAAAAAATGATTCATTCAGGCATTTCGTCATTAGTTTTCAGAATAGAATAGATTAGAATTTATCAAACGACATTTCTTGTCTACATTTCCTGTATGTTTACTACTGTTTTATTACCGGACAACTTTACACGTTCAAATACAATTCAGCGTAGTATTATCAGTTCGTCCTTATAAGGCATGCTTTTGTTTATATTATACATATCATTGAAACCATTTGTTGTCAGTTGTCACCAATTCTTGAAATCGTGTGTTTATATATACGATAAACAACACATAACATCGCGAATACACACGAGCGCGTTTTATCAGCGCTTGACAACGTCAACAAAGTTGAATGATGCACCTGCAGAATATTGTTCTACTGTTGTGAAAAATCCAATCATATTGTCACTCGCAATGTGATGTGTTGTAGAGAAAGGCCCTTTACTGTCTATTTATAAGATCACAGAACTTGATCAAAGACCTAATTATTTACACATGTGAAAGCTTTTTCAGTCTATTGTATGTTCGAAATTAACGGATACCTTCATAAAGAACAGACAATCGAATCACACATGAGTCTAAATCGTAAGATCAACTGCAAAGTTAAAAAGACAGCTCATTATCAATGACAACAAAATATCTGCGTGTTATCTAGTTGTCCCCAAAACAAACACCAACACTGCTTCGGAATTTTTCCTCAAATATTCTGCAGACAATATTTGAATTCAAACAAACAAAGCCTGTGTGCATATGAAACAGTAGTAGGGGTAAGGCATAAATATAGAACTGTGACATGAGTGTTTCGCTCTTTCTCACAGACAACGACAAACATAGCTACTTTGTATGCGGTGCTTCACTCCACATTACTGACAGTTTGTACGTAATTGCATTCCTTACTTGCGACTGTGTTCTGTACAAAGAGAGAGAGAGGGATAATCTACATCATTGGAACTTCATATTATTGCAGAAAATGCCTGCCTTCATCATAAAAATGAATTACAGTATTTATTTGCATATCTGTGCACATAAATATTTAACTACTTGTATGTGAATATTTATTGCCGGTACTATTTATTGTTTTCTAGATAGTTACTTTGTGTCAGGTACATTTTGTAAATATTTAATTCACTAATTATGAAAGGGTAAAGGAATACGAGAGGAAAAGGAAGTTTCAAATTTTAGATTTTCAATTGTAATCATGAAGGAATAGACTGACTGACAAATAATGGGAGCACCAGCACGCATAGGCTCATACAACGTATGCTAGTACATGATATCACTGCAACATAATATTAGCAACAATTTTTCGTTGGAATGTGAGCTTGCATGCCTTTCTTATCTGTGTGTAGATATGAGTGTATGCACGCAGCTGCATCACACCTCATTCGCCGAAACATAAAAATGTGTGTGCAACCATACGTATAGAAAGACGCACATGCATATTGCGTCTCAAATAATATAAGTACGTCTTAACAATACGCAACACTTAATGATGTTAGTAGGTGCTGTTTGTTGTATAGCATCATAACTGAACTATAACAAAATGCACTTATGATAATACAGAAGCACCATCGGATATATAATGCTTTGCATGCATCTAATACATTCTGTAATCGCATACACCATGTTATACCACATACCGGCAAATATTTAAGTGATAAAACTCGAAACATTTTTCCACGGTAAATGTAGAATGTTACAGCTAATATTGTACTCTGTTGTGATTCATTTCTGATATTGTAAATCTGATAAATGATAAAGTTCATATCGAATGAAATAAAGTTGTTATAGTACACAGCTCCAGCCTTACTTCATAGTTAGTTTATTAAGGTGGAAAGTATTTTTTGGAGAACTCACCGTCATCGAATTCCAACATGTATTCCCTCATTCGGAATACAGGGCGGAAAAATTCTTAATTTTGCATAACTAACTGGAATGATGACGAACAAAGAGAAGTGAACTGACAAACAGTATTTTCTCAGACAATTTTGCACTGGAGGGCTACCCACAACGACTTTCCTTAGCCATAGGATCACTCACACATAGCTAAGAAGCCACACTTTAATTAAATTTGACTTGACTGCAACTCAATTGAATTTAATTAGACAAATTAACAAAGAGTGTTTTCACTTGACTCCTGAGGCTTGTCATGTATAGACAAAAAACAAAACAACTGACAAGCAGGACAGCAGAGATAAAAAACTCCAAGAGACTATTTCACTTCCTCTGCTGTTACATTGCAAAATATGTACATCTTCTTGAGCTTTCCTTTATTGCCGAAGAACAATTATGATAATAATTGGGAGGAATTCCCATTTCCAATTTACTCCTAATAACTGCTTGATGTTTCTAGGACCGGCAGCAAGCAGCAGAAATGTAAGAACACCAAAAGCAAAAAAAAACAAAGGGAGGAATGTTCTTTCTTGCTGTAATAAATGCCTATCCCTATAGGCTATAGTAATATCTGTACGGTCGGAAGAGTGACATGAAATGAACAACACAACGAACTGCACTGCCCAAAACTTTCACATCCAAATCCAAGGTAGAGAGATATATGAATTCCTTCTTCACAATGCTCACTATGTATATTATATACTGATATCCGAGCACAGTTAGTTGTAGAAAGACAATGGTGCTAATTTTTGATTAAATTCTTTATTCTCTCTCTGAGAGAATTACGAAAATAATTTCTCCCTTCCTGTTGAATGAATGGAGAGAGGGAATATTGTAGAACAAGTGGAACTAAAGGGATGAAATAATTGAATTGAACTGAACGAGTGCATCCATGTGGGTTGATGTCGATACTTTGCTTCACTGCTCGATATGGTTTTACTGCTAATGATTATTCGCGAAAGAATGCAAGGTAAACAAGGAATTCACGTAGATGGTAGAGGAAACCACTTGTGTGCTGGTGAGTTCTTTTTGACTTCACTGAAAAACTTTGAACAATTCACTTTCAATATTATCGTGGTTGTACATAGAGGCAACGCGGTCCCCAATGAATTCAACGTTGTATTTTGTGAGTGTACAGTTCGTCCCTATTGTGGATGAGTGATATTTGCGCTGTCGCATGTAATTATCATTGCGTACACACACACAGACACATAGAGAGATACATTCTGCTGCAGCCACTACAGCAATTCAGCCGAAAAGAATGTAAAATATTCTATTGTGTGTATGTAAATATAATGGGGAATACAACAATGTGAGTAAACAAGGGTCGTTCGTTCTTACTCTTCTTTCTGCTGATTATTATGACGATTATTACATGGAATATAGAATGAAATGTAAATTGTAATGTAATTGCAAATTCTAGTTGGATGGTTGGTAGTGAGCGGAATGTTTATTTGCTCGATGAAATTATCCTACTACTATCACTGCAGTAGAGTAGTGCTGTATGAACGAATGTTGAATCTTTTACAAGCTAATGCCACAACAACACATGTACAGGTACAGTTTGGCTGTGTTCTCGTATGCAGTGGTTATTATCCCAAATCACTCGGTCACCTGTGGAATGCGGTTCACACTGCACAGCAACAAACGTACAAACCTTGCTAAGGGCTTTGCATTAACTTTATAGAGTGGCATAAGGAGAGAATTACGTTGATAGGTAAGTTAAGTGCACTATAGACTACACTCGCCACTTATTAGCTTTTTGCTACATACAATAATTCTAGCAACCAAAGCAACCTTTTATTCGCACATGAATTCGCACACACTGATTTTATGATCCTGTTCAGTTGTGTTTCTCTCTGTTCAGAAGTGTATACACACTGAGGCAGGAGTAGCGTTGAAAACGTTGGAATTTGATGAGTACGGCAGGACGCCTCTTTCTTGTATATTAACATGAACTATTAACGATTATTCCCAAGACTTGGAATTTTTCTCAAACTATTCCTTTTATATGTATGTATGGTATTCAGCTGCTACAAAGAACTTTTAGAGCGTAGAATTCCCGGTGAGTTAATTTTAACTGGTATACTATGTATGTAAAACAACAATGGTAAACAATGAGAGTAACTTCTTATTATAAATTCTTCGCGGGTGCTCACAAACGGGTATTCAATTTTAAACTGTTTCGACAAATAATTGAATTTTTCTCCTTTAACTGTGTATTTTCCTTTTACTCTTCAGAGGAATTTCATGTGCTCTGTGTCCAGCTTCCGATCACAATGTATGTATATGTACGTGTATTGTATTGTGTGTACAATGTGTTTGTGTAAACGTAAGGATTGTGCAGCTGCTGCTGCCGCTATGGCCTTCTTCTCTGCTTAGCTTATGGAAACACAACGGCCATGGAAAGACTGAACTGGAGGAGATGCCGAGGAATGGCTGGGATGCGAATGAAGAGAAAGATAAAAGTTTTCGTTCGAGTTGCTGGTACATAACATAGTATCTGTATGGAGTAGTTTTACGTGTATGTGTATGCAGTATGTATGCATACATACAAATACTACATATTGTTGTGTGCGTATAGAGATTATAGGCATTGTATTCTACGTGTGTCTGCAGTGATAATAGTAACTGGTAAGGAAAGCCCACGCAATGGTAGAAAACAACTAGGCCCAGTCTTCCAAGATATGCTGAGGAATTTATTTGCCCCGTGGCAGCGAGCTAAGGCTTTGCCTTCACATCCACATCAACAGGTATACCAACCAACTTGTTCACATTATACTCTCAGATAGCAGAATTTCATAGGTAGAGAATGAGGCAAACCAAAAGCAATCGTCTCTCACAACGACGACCATACAACATTCAAGTTTCGAGATTCTTACGCTCTCTTGTAGGTACGTGCATTCCGTTGACTCTCTGCCTTGTGAAATCTCTCACAATTACTCCTATCCACCAATTTTCTTTTCTATGTTATTGAACATTCAATAATTCATTTTCTTCGGGATGTATATTCCTTCGGCAAATGCATCCACTACACTTCTACACACTGAAAACATTTAGCAGGTGCTAATTAATTTAGCGAAATCTGAGCGAAAATACAATAAACAGTTAATGGGAAGATATTTTAGGCAAGTTTAATAACAAAGCGGATTTAATAAAATGTCATTAAAAATTGAATAACAATGAAATATTTAAAAGAAGTATCAGAGGCCGTTCTTTAGTTCGTCTTTGTTATAAGAATAAGAACCAAGGATTTTTCTTTCTTATTACTACCTATCACCTTTTACGAACATGTAAATGTACATAACCAGCATGCTTCCCTATGTTATTGTGCACACTCAATAGTATTCACCCTCACAGCATCCAAATCAATCCCTTTGCACATTAAGTACATACACACTAGTTAGTAGATGTGGGACCAGCAGCATTTTTTGGAAATGACTTGCATTGAAATTACTCTAATATGTAAATCTAAATATTTCTTGCCATGTTAAAGTTATATTTTTTATGATGTGGGATATTTGTTATTGATTCTCACAAAAGTATACATTTTCATAAAACCAAATCAAATAATAAAAAAAGAGTGGGTCATCACAAAGATTACAGAAAGTGCTTCTTATTTTATGATGCACTTATTTGTAAATAAAATGTGACAACTAATAACCAACTTTTCGGACACCATTCTACGCAAACTTAATACAACAATTTTCATCGTTTCTTGATTCGTTGAAACGTTATTTTTGAATACAATTACTTTGCTTTTCATTATTAAGTGTTACATCAGAAGAATTATGAAGAACTACTACATAGTGTGAAAAAGGACTTTCGACATGTTTAAAGAACTCCCTGCTACGCTACGTAGTTATTGGTGGTATCAAGTGCATACTTTGATAAGACTGGAATTTGCAAACAATAATCACAGTGTGTATATAAATAACAGATTGTACTTATTAGCAGGTTGACCAATCTCCAAATTCCCAAAGGGTACATTTCCTTATCTAATCGGATATGCATATTTGCGATTTATTTTGGTGGTGAATGTGTTTACTGCAAATTAAGCCGCATTTCACTTGGTACGTAAGATTAAGGGAATTGTGTGCCAAAATATCGATGAATGAATGTACACGATACATAACTTATTGCAAACGTAATATAAAACGTAATACCTTCTAACAATAAGTGAAAGTTCTGGTATATTTTAATTTAGAGTTATATAGTCTCACAATGTGAAAGGATTTCATTAATTGCATAATTTTTTAATATTGGTGTTTTTTACATTAGGTACACATCATTAATTACAACAGATCGGAATTTTAAGATTTTTAAATTCCATAGTGTAAAGCAAACCCAATCGAGTCAGTCTCACCTCTACAAGGTAGAAGCATGGTCCGCTCGCAGTAAACATTGGGTACCCAGAAACTCATATAACTTAGGGGCAACATACATACACATACACACACATATATCTCCATTAATACACACAGAGCACAACACACCCATATTGCTTATACGATTATAGCAGGACGATAGGGAATCTCAATTTTGGAAGAGATTGCTACGCAACATACATACATAACAGGGAGAGACAGAACATTAAATTGCCTGCATCGGACTGAATTGAACTCAAGTTTCTCTTTTCTTTGGAACAGAGTTTCAATTCACTGTGCACCATACCAGCGCACTGTACTATGGAATGTGTACCCACCTTCATACCCACTGTAAGCTAAGCAAACTACATGCATACACGCATACTAATACGGCGATGGACAAAAAAAACTACGAGGACGAAGATGATGAACAAAATGTTTTTGGCCTGTAGGGCCCGAATCTACATAATTCTCTTGGTCGAGGTCTCAACACCCTTCATCCTTCACCCAACCCGCATCATCTGCAGATCCATCAAGTCCCCGGACCGCATTACAAATACATAACATAAGTCTAACTACAGAGAACACATTAAGTCTCAGCCTACGCCGTGTGGCTGCGTACTCCTTCGAACACACATGTAATTGTATTGTATTTTCCTGTTGCATCACACACAATAACACTGGCATAACACAACACATCGTTGGCCTTTTTTATCCTCTTAAATTTCTCCAGCCCATTCATTCCAGAAGAATATAAATACCCAGCTGTCCAAATCATCGTTATCTCATCAGTAGGATGAAGGCACTTAAGAAACTGCCTTCACTGCTTCGCTGCATTACACAAGTGTGTTGTATAGACGCATCGCATGCCAACAGCACATTTCTTCAGAATAGAACATTCTATTATAGTTCAACTGAACAAGTAAACGTTTGCTTATCACTGGAACAGTCCACGAAGCCACAGCACAGTTAAGATGAGATTCGATTGTAAGAAAACTGGAAAGATACCATTTGGGTGACATTGACATGACAATGAGTTTTTCCATTCTATGTATGCCTCTCTTTCATTTGACCTTGACCGGTCTACTAGTGCCAATAATGGTCCAGCCAACAGCCTTGTCAGTCAATTCAATCCGCCGTGCACAATGGAACTGACTATGGTCTCTGCATACATAAACAAGATTTTTTTTCTTCAGCTCTCGTACGCTTCCATCTTCTTCAATATATCCATCATCAACGTGCAGCAACACTAAAATATCACAGTGCTATTCAGGAATGACAAAGGGGATTTGGAATTTCGGCTGGAAGTCATAAGTTGTGTCGCTCTGTGTGAGACAGATTTGCTTATTACTATGCTAGGCTGGTCTCAAAACGTAC
>JABASC010000324.1:0-46166 GCA_019776185.1 Plutomurus gul
TAATTACGCTTATTTTTTACAGGGTTGATTCTTTTGATTGGGCTGGTGGTGTACCTGTCCGTTCTTCAGGCAGAAATAGGACCGAAACTTCGTCCGAAAAATGCTGTGGAAGAACCCCCATTTTATTACGAATACGGCTTCAGGTAATTCGAATGGGTACAATTATCCCCAATGTGAAATTACTAATATTTATATGAAAAAAAATTTTTTTTGCTCGTGATAGTTTTATCATGGTTGTGGTTGGCTTCATGTCAACGGAACTAACAGGGACATGTGCAATTTTTTACTACATATACTGGCACCAGGTATGAATAAACGTTATTGCGACTTTCTCTTTTGCTTTCTCCGTAAGTTTGATTCAACATGTTGTAATAATGGGGCGCAGGTGGACTGGGAGCAAAAACATGTGTTCAACAACATTACACCAACATTAGGCAGGGTACAGGAAAGACCGAAAACAATCATTCATCCGACAATTGCACCTCCCTTCTATTCCAATAAGATTAGCAGTCATCAGAAACAAAAGCCGTTCTGCCAGCATTTTTTCTTTGACGATTTGAATGGAATCCCCGTCCCCCCGCCCCCACCCCCTTCAGTAATTCCAAGGGATGGTCCACACGATGACTATTTTGTAAACTCCCGTTCTCACAGGGCACAGCGTCGAATGACTCCCGTCTAAAAAACAACCACTCGTAAATAGATGGAAAACTGAACGAAATACACGTGGATGTATTTAGTCGATGTCAGTCGGTGATTTACAATGAGGGTCTTCACATCGTAATTGTTATTGTTATTACGTAAAAAATCAATTTACATAACATGCACTGTATTCAAGTGCTTGTAAATATCAATTCATTAACAATAAATAATATCAATCACCTAATTACTATAGAATCTTCTAAAGTGGCAGAAATTATTCTTTTTACCTGGCCAAAATTCGGTTATGCATGTAAATGAGTGTAAAAACATGCGAATTCAAATGTAAGAAATATGATTTATGAAAATGTGAGTTATTGTCATAAATTCATCCAGTCTCTATAAATAATATCATTATGAAAGAGTATCATTGTTGTCAGTGAAAGTCTGTAATAGAGAGTCTGCGATTATGGCTGCTGTCACTTCACTCTTCTTCCGCACGTAGAGTCTGCCCATATTCCACGGTTTTTGAAGCATCAACAATTGAAAGTCCATTCTAAGAACTCTTTCCCGCGCACCAGTCACAGCAACTATTTAAAAATGATGAAAATTTTAAATTAATCTCTTAAACCGTTGAAAACAGAAACACACAATGTAATTAGTCTTCAGCTAATTACTTACCTAAACAGAAATCATGGATTGACTCATAAGGTCTTGTGAAGCCTTTCTGTTTGGCGGCAACATTCAACTCATGGATCAACCTTTGGACGACTTCCTTCACAGCGGTTTTTCCATTAATTTGCAGACGAACGAACGTCCCTTCAGCCAACCCGCACTCGTAGGCTGCATAAACTTGGACAATTTTCGTGAAATTTATTTCCACCGTGGATTGTTTTCCGATTTCCAAGGCTCTTTGTTGGCTGCTGGGAGGAGCTACGTGATATTGTGTTAAATCAGGTACAACCGCGAATTTTGAGCAACTTTGTCCATTATTTTCCTGCCAACTGGTGACAGGAGGGTCATTTTTCATCACATTCGCTTGTTTCGGTTTTTCTTTTGGGCTGGACGCAGAAGCGTAAATATTATTTGTATTTGTAGCAACACCGCCATTTGTATTATTCGTAGAGGGAGAGGGGGAGGGGTGGCGCAATGAAAAGTCGCGGGTAGATTTGATCGTTGCCGTTTTCTCTGTCCAAGTATTATTCAGTTTCACGTTTTCGGCAGGCGCTTTTTTCTTATTGCTGCTGTAAGGATTTTCGTTGTATGTGAAATGAATACTTCGACTGGTCGGATCACTTTGTGAATGGATTATATTCGGGGAAGAGGAATAAATCATTTTCGTAGTGTGTCCATCGACGCTGCTGCGACTAAAGTACGTTTTCTGAAATGAATCACATTGTAAAGAGGAAGACGAAGAGAGATTCGAAGAACTGTTCCAGAAATCTGGCTTGACCTTTGGAAGATATTTTTTGTTGTTGTTGTCTTGTTGGGAATGGGAGGATTTTGTTGGGGTAGATGCTGTTGAGGTTACTGCTTCTGGTTGTTGGTGGGAGGTGCTTAGTGCATTTGAACTCATTATTGGTTTGTGCACCACGGGGGATAATTTTGAATCGTTCTTCCGGTTTGGAGAGTTTAAGCTGCTGTAAGTGTTCAAAGAACCGTTGTGTCCCACTGTTTTGTACTTGAGAGATTTTATTTTCTTGATGGCACCATTTGAAGAATCCTTCGAGCGAGCTGATGTTATCAGATCGAACACCCACCGTGAGCCTCGCCAATTTGATTCGATCTCGTCTTTTAATTGGGTCAAAAGAGCGATTTTCTTCTCTGACAATTTTATTTCCGCGAAACTTAAAGCCTAAAATCGTGCAAATCAATTTATAATATTATTACTAATATTTTAATTATTTTTTTACGGGAAATAATGCGATATAGAGTTGAATAAACCAATAGGATTACTTCTCTTAGAGTTTGTTTTGCCAGAAAGAACTCGATTTCCAATATGGTGGACAACCTGGCGTGTCTTTGTATAAAATCCTTCTGGTATGTATTCAGAAAATTAATTTCGAATACCTGTAAAATAAAATCAGTCCATCAGGCAAATCCAGAGCAAAAGTTGTATCTGTCGTACTTACTTGGATTGGTAAAGAAATAAATTCCGTTTTTGTGAAATAGGCGTCGGCGTCTCCCACGCGAAGGCAAAGATTATCAAAGGACGGAAAGATCAAGATCATGGACACTTCCGGACTCATTTCCACGATTTCAGTTCGATACAATCTGACAATAATTAACAAACATCTATCATGTATCTGTTAAGGTAATTTTAATGTAAAATATTAGATGAAAAAGAAATCCGCCTACCGATGTATAAGTGACTCTTCAAATTCAATATTTAAATCAAGGAACAATTTATGCAGTGCTTTGTTTAATTCTAATTGAAAAATCTCTTGCGCTTCAGAGCTGTAGGCAGGCTCCTTCCTCGCAGGGCACGTTTGCAGTTCTGCGGGTGCGCGACTGAAATGCTTCAATGATTTTGTTTCCAACAAACGACAAACGGGTAACTTTTGAATGAGTAACCATTCTTCCCTTAAAGCAAAAGAGAATTTTTTTCTAATGTTTATTTTTACATTCCTTATTGGAGAATAATATATGGCACAGTTGTACATGTCTTACCCGGTAACATGTGGATTATTACGTATTTTAGTACATGGAAACACATTAGGAGTTTTCTTAGGAACAAATATTTGCAGCATGCTCATCGAGCTCGCCAACTTCAAATAACCTAAATAGAGACCTTTTTCCAAAGGAATGTTATTCAATCGGTCGTAGTATATTTGATCCTGCAATTTACATACATTAACTTTTTAACTATTTCGCTTTAATCTCTATACACTCAAACCAGGGTTTCGAGTGGGTATCACAGTGGGATTAATTACTGTGATCAAATGTTTTTTAGCGTTTGATCACACAGAAACTGGGTGTGATTAATGTTATCTATCAATTAATACCATCACATTTAATCACAGTATTTAATCGCACTGTGATGGGATTTTAGCTGGAAAGGTGACATTTACGAAACCCTGATTAAAACGAAATGACAATACAAATGCAGTAAAATATAAAACAGATTATTACGTCTATAGAGTTGTGTAGTATATTATGGATATTATTGCCGGAAGGCTTGGCACTTCTCTTGGCCAAGGAGACCCAGCGGAAATTGAATAATGGCAATCGTTTGGTGGTACGCGCTTGAAATACTGTGCTTAATATAATTGTACTATTGTTCATATTGCGAATTATTTTGTGGTACAGAGTGCCCAAGTTCTTCTCACCGAGTGCATCCTACAAGTTATAAACAGTGTTACATTTTTATACACATTTTTGCACAAGTTTGCGAATTCAAACGATTGCACACCTGCATGGACTCGGCCGCTTGTAGCAATTTCAGTCGGAAATCAAAGGAAGATGCAGAATCCGATTTCTCCAAAGCCATTCTCAATGTTTTAATATCATCCCACTTGCAGGCAACCTTTAAGAACCAATTGAAGTCACTTTGCACAGTGGTGGGGAAATCTTCATCGATCCGGATTATTGGCAACGTGTCACCCACAGTCATCAGTATTTTACTTTCAGTGTAAACGACACAAGTCAGAAATGCACCGCTGTCATAAAAATTACAATTAACAATTTGTTTTCAAACTTTCACTTTAATTTTTCCAATTATTAATAATTCCCTGTGTAAATTAGGAATTACCTTGAGAGATTCTTTTCAAACTTTGGAAATGTGATAAGTCGATGCATTATGGAGGATCTCTTTTTAGGTTGGAAATCGATTCCAACAATCGAAGTGTCTTCATAATATTGACTAGAAAATATCGGTGTGTATTTACTATTATTTCTCATCCATTGCGCAACCATTTCATCCAAAACGAGAGATCGTCCGTCATAACGGGATGGCTTATTGTAAGGGTCCATATCACGCCAATCTGTTGACATAAGCAGCAAGAAGATAGACTCGAACAATTTGCCAGAGCGGCATCAATGATGCATGCAATTTTCTCAGCATATGAATAAATTACAATGAGAGTAAGTGAATTTGAACTCACGTGATGGAATAATAGATGCGGGTGAGGAATACTGGTAGTTTCCATAGCCTTTGCAGTTTCCGGTGGCCACTCTGAAAAAGTACTTGGTCGTAGGCTGCAGTTGGCCGATTACTATCGAGCAGTTCACTATATCAGATACTTCCCTCTGGGATGTGGAAGAATGGTCGAAAGTCTCCGATGTACTCCACTCCACTGAAGAATAAAATAATCAACCAATTTCATAATTGAACACAGGGTTTCGTAAATCACACTTTTTTTAGCTAAAACCCCAGTGGGATTAATTGTTAGTCCCTATCCCTTATAACATGTAGATCACATTAATCACCAAGCGTCTCTGTGATAAAAAGTTTAAAAACATTTGATCACAGGAATTAATCACACCCGAAACCCTGATTGAACCCCCTGAATTGAAATATTTTTTATTTACTTAATGTGATTAAATATGCTAGGAAATTAATTTTTTTTACCCCTGAATTTGGTGCAGGAAGCATCGTCCTTGGACTTTCTGTCTTCGATCTGTACACCGACCGCTGTCTCAGAAATTGCTTCTATAGTTATTTTGGCTGGTAATACAGCAGAATCTGCAACACACAGGAAACATTTATTACAATTATAAAAAAAGAACGAGTTTATTTCTACAAAAATCTTTTTACCAGATGATTTAAATTGATGTTTGCCCATCAACGGTTGTCAAAATGCGAACGCAGTTGAAAATGAGAACTTTTGTCTCACTCGACGGCGTTTTTCCTAGAACTTTTCTAAAATAACATTCCCAAAATCTAAGCTACTCATTTTATCTTTGTGATTGCAGTTGGCTACAAGACACGTGAACTTTTTCGTGCACTGCACAACACTGTTCACTGCACACGGAGACATTTAACAAGTAGAAAGGCTATTTAGTCGTTGATTTCGACAGGGCACACACACTGTCTTGTGAACTAACGTCGATACGTCAATAGCTTCTGTGTAGAGATGCGTGTTGAAGCAGAAAATTGGAATTTCTCACGTTGGACGCAAGCAAAGGCGATGAGTAACACGATAAAGATGCTTCAAAAGCCTTTTCGTCACCCACTCCACATCCTGGTGAACTTAATTTCGTACACACAACACACAGTCACACTTGTTAACCTGATAGGAATCTCTCGGCGGAAGAAAAAAACAGTCTGCTCCTTTTCCTATAGAAAATCCATTGTCTATTTACTAGTTCTAGTGAAATAAGGGAATGTTATAGAAGGACAACGACAGCGACCACTGTACCAATTCATAATTAGGCTTAAGCACGAAATAATAATTCCCCCTCCGACAGTCTACTTATAGAAGCATGGTCGACTATCTCTCTCTCTCTCTCTCTACAGAACACAACAAGTGTTTCACAGAGACTCAGACTCAGAAGAAGTAAATAGAAAATATTATTATGCTTCTGGTGGTGGTTGTTCCATCTGACCGTTATAAAAGAATGCGAACCTGTTTATTGCCAGGAGCTCACAATTAGTTCTAGTAGGTAAAGGGTATAACATACAGAATCCATGTCTATGTCTAAAGAAAGATAATTTTCTGGGCTTTCTTGGGATTATTGGGATGAGCAGCGTGTATCATAATATAATGATACACCTGTGGCACTGTGCCTCACTCACTCACTACTCACACACATACATAAAGACACAATGCAAAGCAGTCTCACATTGCCGCAGGCAATTCTCTCTCACAGTCCAACACTCTGTCGTAATTTTAATACGAACAACGAAAAGGAGCAGAGGCAAGCCAACCAACGAACGAACCCTTCTTCCACACACACAATCTTGTACGCAATGCTTTTATGGTGCTTTCATTCCTAAATGGACTGGCCATGTACGTAGCAGGTGAGTAAGGAGAATATTATAAGTATGACTTTATGGGAACTCTCAGAACAAGCCAGAACCTATACAATTTATCATCATCCTACTACTACGAACATGTCTTACTTGAGTCTGCAGTCTTCCTACCATAAAGTACAATAACATACCCTTTTCAGCACACAGGACAATGCTACATAACTAACAATAAATGCAAGGTACTTCCCACGGAAAATAAATTACTCGAGTATACGTGGGTCAAATTAAATTGGATATTTTGTAACCCATGGGTTAAATAAATGGATAAATTTTTTATGACTCCCAAACTCCATTTCAAGCTCCCAATTAATTAATTTTACATTCAAACCTTATAAATTCCAATTTATTTTTCAATATAGGGTGAATATGTGTTTTATTATGGCAAATTGCATTTTTTGCATTATATTGTATTATAAAGCTGCGTACACCCGCCTTCCCCAATAATTCACCTACATATTAACAATCTGTACGTATATTGGAGTTGTAGGTTGATAAAAAAGGAAAGTAGCATGCTCATCAATTGATTGTTGTGCCGTTGTTCACACCTGAGGTGAAATTAGAATTTCCAACCGTGTAAAATTTGCATTATCTTCAACAATTTCCATTTTCTGCGTAAGATTAATGGAATCATGAATCTAAAGAAAATTCATGTATCCTAAACACAGAAACAATGACAGCACATCTTTAGCAGAAGATAAAAATTCTGTGTAATGCACGCACGCAGCAACAACAATAACGGTTGGGCACAATTGTTTGTTGACCCAGACCCATGTTAAAGGTGTTTGCAACTATTTAGGTACACATACTTCGATCGAATACTCACGACCACTTTACTTGAGTTTTTCTGCTGTGCTGTACTTGCTGTTCAGACAGATACATAGCTGTCTTGTATCTGTCTGTCGTCTGCATAGCATTCGATGCCCACATTATTTTATAGTTGCGAGCAGCCAGCTCACCTGATGAAATATGCAGTAAACAGAATGTGGTAGTAGTATGCACATTGTACAGTTGAGTAGAACACGATTTGTCAATACACTGACATTATGTAGCAGCAGCAGAGACTACCGAGCCACAACACTCATCAACACTCGTGTAACATGTCTTTTAAACAAACCTTACCGTAATAATCCCACGCTTATTTGCGTATAGTTACCTATGTGTTCATGTCTCGTTAATAAAGAACGGTCGAAAAACCTAGTTCCATTTTTAATGTCCATCTCACAATACCCACACACAAATATGTGCACTGTACATATTCATTATTCGTATTATTAGTAAAGACACTTTCTTAATCTTTCAAAGTATCTAAACAGGCATGTTTCCATTAGACATACAAACACTCGCTGCTGGGGACACATTGTTTTTTCATCAGAAGGAAGAAATGTTTAATTGATAGTCTGAGCCGAGAATATGTAAAAATCTTGATGCAAAATTATTTGCCAAAAAGAGAAAGTTAGAAGCGCGATTTAGAATATCAAATAAGTGAATGTTAATAGAAATTAGGTAACCTTTAACCTTTGCGGCATTCTGATACGAAACTGTTTAGGAGTTCAGCTTCTACTTACTCATTCATGCATAATGAATGCTTAGGAAGGTTTCAACGATTTTCCTGTGCACAGGGTTTCGTAAATCTCACTTTTCCAGCTAAAATCCCATCATGGTAGGATTAAATACTTTGATTTGTGATTAAATGTGACTTATAACATATAAATCACATTAATCACACCAAGCATCTCTGTGATCAAACGATTAACATTTGATCACAGTAATTAATCCCACTGACTGTGATAATCACACCCGAATAACCCTGCCTGAACATCGTGTTTGTGTAAATGAGAAAAGCATTGTGTGTTTTATGAATTTGCCGTGACTGCTACAGTTACAGTGCTTAATGTATTTTTACGCATTGAAATGCGTGTGCACAGGATTGACAAGATAGTAATAAACTTCCGACATACTTTTAAGGCACTTCTTTTTTAGTCCTCAACTGTAATTCTTGAGTCAGTTGACATTTCCATATCAGTGATGCTAATAGGAAAGCTGTGTACACAGCATTTGTACAAGATACGAAAAAAATTGTGTACAAGTAGAAACTAAATATGATATGCAAATCGAGCACCTATCTTTTAACATTGAATAGAATCTTGACTAGGTTATGTTCAGATTATATATTTTCATATAGAGGATGCGATCGGTGAAAAAAGCAAGAGCCAATAGAGATTACAGTTGACCTAGTCTGTGTAGTGCACAATGCAATAGTAGTATAATGTGAATGAAATATGAAATGCAGAAAAAAAGTGAATCCATGAATTGATATTTATTTTCTCATTATCCGTTCTCGTAACACATTGGAATTAGGTTTTATGATTCTGTCTAAAAATTCGAATCAATATACAGTTTGGGTTGTATTTAATGTATTTATGGGAATTTGATAAGAAGTGCACCTGGTATCAGAGCTAGTATCTATAATGTGTGTGGGTGGATGCCATATAATTCATTTTCGATAAATCTGGTTGTATTGGCCAATTGGTTTCTGTTCTCCATTGAAATGTTTAACCCGTGGCTTATTCACTTGACTATTTTACTAACTTACTGCCGTACATGGAATTGAATTCTGAATTTTATCCTCATCATGTGCGATATATTTACGTGCATTGTTCCTTCACCTGTCAATGATCCTCTAATAAGTATTTCTCGTATATGCATAATATAGTCACGCTAGTATTTCTATTTTTTCTTATTTACTCTTCTGATTCTACGTGTACGTACATATAATTTCGCTATCTCTCCCTATCTCTCTATCATGAGACACATTTATTTTGTTGACGAAGAATATTATAAATTATAACTTTTACCGAACATTGTACAATTTCTTATTGTAGAAGTCCACATTATGATTATCGACATTTTTCTTTTCATATTCATCTTATATACTATGACTACTATGAAGATATACATAGCATTGCGATTACACATTCCTGTCCTGTCCTGCTGAAGAAGATCCAAAGGAAAATACTGCCTATGATTATACACATCTAAAATGCATCCTTATTACTATTCATTTACAGCTACTACAAATAAAGCTGTAATTAATTGTAAATCAATTTTCGGAGAATCGACAACAACGAGTTTCGATGAATATTCATTTAGAAGTAGTTTTAGTAGATACACGGAGATTCACTTATTGCATTGTAAATTCATTTTAGCTTCCAGTACGTCCACCGACCGGTATTGTCTAACACCTATATGTTCATCTATATAATACATATATTTTACATGATCCTACAGTGTAGTACATCATCTTTGTTCACACACTACGCACTAACTATCATCGCTTTTAGTGTAAACGCATATTTTTTTTAGTATTTAGTATTTAGATACGGTTTGCATCTGGAGAACACATCTATTTATATATTGATTCTTAAATACACCATGAACTAGAAGCGATTGCATTAAATGTTACTCTGTGACAGTACGCCTACTTATATGTAATATAATGTGTAGCAGAAGAAATCTTACTTTCGAAATTCTTTTCTATCATCCAGAAAATGATTGCACAACTATTTAATATCTGTTTTTTTACCTTCGTATTTCTTTGAATTCTCCATGCTGAGAATATATATAATTCAATTCAAGCAAGGAAGCCATTGGAATCGCTTAACCCACATATTTTTCATCACGACAATTTTACGATACGTTTAGCTTAGATACTGTGATGTATTCATCAATCATCTTCTAAATGGGAACATACACTGTTACACTTATTAACTTATTTATACATAGAATTAAATTAAAATATAGGTACTTAGTGCACATCTTATTTAAATACTAAATGCGAATCATAATAATGAGAAATGTATATACAGGAACGCGTATACGCAGAAATACTTTCTCTATAATACAAAGGGAGTAGTACAATGTGACGTTGATCATTGCTCTTTCTACGTGACTCGAAGAGAATTGAATAGTTTGTTAAATAATTTGCTCATTAAACATCACCTTGAGTCTACTGACTCACAATCAGTTAACTTAACATTAAATGTGGCTACACAGGTACAGTAATTATAAATAATGTAATTAAAATACACCAAAATACATTAGGTATATGGTTGCGTTGTGACTAAATTAAAAATTAGAGTAAATATGTAGATATTTGCGAAATGCGATTACTCGTTCATTTTTTCCAGAATACAATATCGTATGTAGTTTAAAAGGAAGTACTTAAATTAATACATGATTTCATAATAAAGATCTTTGAGTACTCCACATTGCCTTATTCATAACACGTTCCCCTGTACCTTAAGTGTCAACTCTTGTAAAAAATCATAACCTTACACATGCTTTTTATATACCTCTCGGATTATTTGGATTGTTTGGTTAGTTATAAAATAAACATTAAATAAGACTTGAGAAAATTTGAAAAAAGTTATCATAAATTGTTCATAATATCCATATCAGAGGATAATTAATTAGTGAACATTGAATATTCACTGGAGAGTACTGCTTACCTCAATGTTTAATCAAGTTGGTAGTTTTTGAGAAACTTGATTGTAATTAAAATCCGTGCATATTAATAATAATCCCTGGTGAATATTCATAATATCTATTTAAAAGATATATTTGATTGCATTACTTATGTGGCAATGATGATTCACTGTAAATCATAAATTAACAGATATTTTCCGTCGTTTAAGAAGCTGTTTCATTTACACTTATTCCAACATCACAGACAAGAGACAAGATTTAAAAAACAAATCTAAATTTAAAAGATTTTAGTATACGTTTCAAAATAAACTCGGCATATCGCGAGATTTTGTGGAATGAATGCATTTTAACCAACAAGTCTTACGGTTAGTAATTGGTACTATCCACGGTAGAAATAATAATTGTAATATATTAATCTTAGGTATGATCATTTGTGGCGAGTCCTACAAGATTAACATGTAAATGAAAATCATGTATTTATAATACCGATTGAATGCTCTATAGTACGCCATAGGGTAGAAAGGTTCAAATTTTGAACTCGCAAATGGGACTAAAAAGCTGCTTTTTGGCCAGAGAACTTACATACAACAAATTGGATTGTACTGTACATTCATCATCTTCTGCTGTCATACTTCAATTCGGTTTGTTTTACATGTCAGAAGACGTGGAAGGCAATGATGACAATCGGCCTTTCAATTGTACGAAGCAAGGCTGACACTAGATAAACAATAAAAGTTATAAACATAATTTTTCCCACGAAAAAAACTTTCTAACCTTTATGTAAAGTAATTTAAACTAACCACTCGAACTGGCCTCAAAATTCTCAGACGGAATATTTCAGATTCGAACCGGCTGCATCTAAAATTATTTATCAGGTAATATATGTAACTTCTATTTTAATTAGTAAGGGATTTAATTGTTTACCTTGAACAGAAAAGCTGTCCACAGTTTCGACAATGATGCTTTCTTTCTGTAAGAGAAAATTTTGCTTGGCATGCTACACAGGCGTCTTGCCCTTCATCACGTACCCAGTGGTCGGCCCGCCCAGCCGTTGAGTCGGCCACTGTCCATGAAAATACACGGCCGCGAGCGTCCCCCACATAAACGTTCTTATGATCTCTACAAAGGAAATTATGAGAATTAGTTTACTCAAATTTACAAAAATTGTTGAATAAAAGAAGTATCTAACCTTGAAACACTAATAGTAGTAATGGATGCGGGTTCGGTATTGTCTTTGCGGTCGTATGCAGTGTGCATTGTCAATTTCCCCCTAAAACTAATTCGTTTACGCCAAACGTGACCTTCTCTCAATTGGTGAATTGCTAACAGAGCGCTGTTATGACTCATTTTTCTCTCTTCTTGTCGCAATTTGTCAATTTCTGCGTCGCTGAGTACTTCAAAGGACTCGTCCGCGTCGAAACTGAGACTCGTTTCACTCTTGGAGCCTCGGATGGTGTTTCCTCGATTCTCCCCTTTAGATAGAATATCGCTTTTACGTTTCGCCTTCTTCGCTTCAGCGGCAGCTGTTGCAACAACAGACGAAGAGTCTCTTGTTGATTTTTTATGACTCGTGTCTGAAGAAGTCCCCGAACTGAGAGCTCGCTGACGGCGCATCACTGCTTTCATTTTATCCACATGATTCTCTAAATTCGGATTATTTTCTCCAATCATTTCCTTTTCCCTGATTCCTCCTCCCACCGCCTCATTAACATCTTCCAAACTGTCGCGATCTTTGTCCGGGTCAAATACATCGGCACTGAGCAATTCCATTTCTCGTTCCTCCACCTCATCCACTGTCTCCGTCAGAGGCTCGTCAACATCCTCTTTAATATCATCCACAGCATCCGCTTCAGACTCACTTCGACTTGCAATGGACGAATCGTCTGACAAACTTTGATTCAGAGGAAGACATCCTGGATTCTTATCATTCGCAATTGCTTCATTCTCCAATACTTGCACGTAACGCACCGACCACATCTATTTACATTTAATAAAAAAACGTGTAATGATTTACATAAGAATTCCTATTTCCAAATTGTGCATTTGTTGTTAGAGAATTTTGAAAAGCTCACCCGCACTATTCCATCCGTTGATCCAGTCATGATGACATTATCGCAGTCCCATTCGTTCAAGTAGGAGAAACTGACGCAAAGAATTCCCTGAGTCATTCCTCCCCCACCTCCGACACCCGCAGTGTCAACTTGTCCAATTGGATCTCCATTGATTGTCCACAGACGAAGCCAAGAGCCATCGCAAGTAGCAATGTCACCATTCAACTCGTTCACACCGACTGCATCGATTGGTGAAGTGTGCGGAACTAATTGACGAACAAAACACAATCTCGCTAAATCCCAAATAATGCTCGTCAAATCTTTGGAGCCAGACACTATGATGTTGTAATTTGGACTGCAAGTGAGACAAGTGATGGGTTCCGTGTGTCCAAACAAGTGAGATTTTAGACGAAGTTCCTTGTCCACAACATCCCACACCGATACAATCTATAAAAAACAATTAAATAATGTAAATACACAAATCAATAATAAAAAGGCATTTTTTCTTTGTAAAATATAAAGACGTTTTTATTCTACCGTATTGGTAGATCCGGTGATTGCAAGTTTGTCGGAGGCCGCGGTGCAAGTGACGATTTCACCAATATTTCCCATCCACATGTGTTGCTGCGTTTGTTCCCATATAAAAAGAGGGCGATCCGTTTCAGTATGACAAACTCGCACACTACAGTCTGCAAATCCCCATGAAATGTACCGGGACTGACTGAGCAAGAATTTATTTTGCTCCACAGCGATGATGAAGTTGGCTCTATCCAATGGTACTACTTGTCCTGCCATCCAAAACATAAATATAATTATTGCTTCTCAAAAAATTAAGTACAATTAAATTAATTCTGGTTGTTAAGGGTGTAAAAAGTACCGATGGGTCCTTTCAGTTCTTTTATTGGCGTCATTGTAGGTCTCAGATTGTCTACGTGATGGAAAAACAATTTCTCTTGAGGATTACTGTGATTACTGTTGGATCCTGCGGTGGCTGCTAAAGCTATCAAGGGATTCTGACTTGCGGATTCTAAAAGGGCCAAGTTGTAAGGTCGCATCAATCCTGAGCCGGAGCTGCTTAAATTTGACACTCGTTTCATTGGGTGTGGCTTTTTAAACAATTGTTTTGGAATTTGGCCAAAATTATTGATGAACCCAATTGTAGCATTTTTCTTAAGAGGATCCTCAATGCTAACAAAAGAGAAACATTTCTTAAACAGTTGATAAAAAAGATAAATTTAACAGAATATTTTAAAAATCCAATTACTTGTATATGTCTACGTTTCCTTCGTAGAATAAGTGATGGAAGACATTAACTGCATCGTTAGCAGCATTCCCCTGTTGCTTGAAACCAAACACAAGATCGATCCACTCGTGTAAATGGTGGGATACGTAATCTGACTCGAGGGCCATTCGATGTACTCTGTGAATAAAGTATAAGATGAAATTGTAATTTACATTCCTATCCCATTTATATTCCCAACAAACAAAACCGACTTGCTTGTTTGCTTTTACCTGATGAACTCTCTGGGGTCTCCTTTTGCCCAAGGAGGCAGTATTACATCATTCAAGGCAACACCGTTTTGCTTGCTGCCTAGATCAAAGTTATTTCCATTTAGAAGAAATTCTGGCAAATAGAAAAATTCTGGAATCAGCTCCTTCACATCAGCCATGTTATGTTTCGATGCAGAAGTCCATGCTTCTTTTATCGAATGAAACATTCTGTCAGCTAAGTCAAAGTGGCCGCCCTGTAAATTAAACGTTTTTTTTAATTAACGAAATGCAGTTTCAAATTTTATCGGAAAATAAATTATTGTAACACGATTTGTACCTGCAGACGAAGGAAATGTTGGGCAAAAGGCTCCATTCGAACCTAATATTAGTAAAATACTTCAAACTTAATAAGTTACAATTTTTGTATTAGAATGAATTTATTGAAAATTTAAATTTTTACGTACCAAATAAGAGCATACAATCATTGCGGAAGAATAATGTGTTCCGTAGTGATAAGGAGGAGTTTCTAAAAGTTACAGTTTCAATATTATTTCAAATTTAACCATTTCATGCTGTTTGAATTTTGAAATGTTAATTCATTTCTTCACCTCCATGAGGATCATCCCATTCCTTATAGCGTTTAACAAACTGAACCAGTCTATTTGTTGACTGAGCTCCCATGGGCTTTCCCAAATCCCGAAAAGTTTTCGGATCATTTAAATCTAAATAATGAGAGTCATAATCTGCCAATATCCATGGGAAAACTGGATACTGCATTAAATCGTTGTAGGAACGTCCAGCCAAAGTATTTAAATGCATCAGGTACTGGAAATTCGAGATATCTCCCCTCTAAAAAAATTGGTGACACAACATTTCAGAAATCATCCAAATAAGTATATGTATTTTTATATAGCAAGTGGTACTTAGTGTATGTATTATAAACTGACCACCCAACGTTGGGTAACTGTCGTATCGCCAATAAGAGAAGAGAAAAGTCCAGCACTTTGTTCCACACTAGTAGATCTACGTTGACCAGCAACTGACTGTTTGGCATCTGTTCCCGAGTCTGAGAGATTCTTCGATACAGATGTAAATTTCTGGAACACTTTGTCTCGAACTCGCCGCGGATACGCAAGCAGGTAATTACGACCGTCGGAACAAAATATTTCCAAAGCAATTGGTTGCAACAAATATCTGTGTAAAAACAATTCGAGATTTTATATTTCAATTCTACCAAACTAAATACAGTGGGATTAATTACTGTGATTAAATGTTTTTAAACGCTTCATCACAGGGACACTTGGTATGATTAATGCGATCTATATGTTTTAAGGGATAAAGACTGCCAATTAATCCCATCACATATAATCACACCATTTAATCCCACTGTGATTAAATTTTAGCTGAAAAGTGTGATTTAGAAAACCCTGGTTATAGTAAATACCTTCTCTTGTGAACTTCACGAATATCTTCATATGAGAATTTCAAACAAGTGTGGGTTTTGCTTCTAGGCTTTGCCGGAGATGGCCCACTGCCATAACACTGAGGTGGAAGTATGGGTTCGTACAGATTCACAGGAAGGTAGTACATATCTTTTATTTCTCTAGTTTTGGCATTCTGTAAAATAGTAAAGCCTGAGACGAGATAAAAATCTTCTTTGCCGAAAAGAAGCAAGCCTTCCGCAGTATCCAATCCTTGAATTTGAGCAACACGGAAAACTTGCGATATTTTTTCACTGCTCGATCCAATAAGACGAAATAACATTGATTGGTTGTCTGGATCGGCCGACTCATCACTGTCATTGGAAAACGTGTCATCCACATTCGATTGTACTACTGAAAAATAAAATTATTCTTAATTATCACTGTAATTAAACATAAATATAAAAATTAGCAGGAAAATTATTAAGATTTACAATTGGTGGTTCTGGGAGACAACATGGCGTCACTGGATGTTGAACCTGACGTTCCAATTAAAGAAGCGTCTTCAACTTCATCCAAAGAAGAAACAGATATTCCACACAGTTCACTCATAAGCGATTGTTGGTGTTTGAATCGTTTATGAAACTCTTTAGAATCTCGACTAATCGGTGGATTCACTCTTCGAGCTTTAGGAGACGATGTCACTGAACCCACAGACCCTGAATTACCATGCAGCTGCTCCAGATACGGATAGTGAACGTAGAACATGTCATTTCTCATTAATTTCTTTCGCATACGACATGGTCCTTCAGTTGTGTCCAACATCCATTTATCTGAAAATTAACGATCACATTCCATTTGTTAATTATCCATTCAGATCAGATCAAGTTTACTTTTCAGATGCAATACCCAAGTGCGAAGGGCTGATGGATCCCCAGATTCCTCGTTCTCTCGTTAACTCAGTTTCCAATTGCGGTAGAAGAGTGTCACGAACGTAGCGGTGCAAATGACGAAGATTTTCAATGTGAAACTTTTCTTGTGCATCCAAACTTTCTTTAACGCTTAACACATGCTTAATGCCAGTCTGGAAAAATATTAAACCATAATTAGGGAACCTGTCAAAACAATTTTCAAAAATTAAATCTAATTTGAAATGCATACCGATTGCGTTCTTTTGGCATCGCTCCACTGACTGATTAAATCTTTTATTGTCTTCTCGCGCTCTGACTCTTTTCGTATTCCAGATCTGCCGGCCAAACGTGTCAAGCCTCCTGTCACCTTTTGTAATTTTGATTGAAGTTGCTGATGAATTTCCCAAGATTGAGAGAGTCCGGCAGGATTATTCGTTTTTTTATTTCCGGGTGATGTTTCCGATGCAACGTAAGCTAGCCACAACCTGTTTGCAGAATCGCCAATTTGGTCTCGCAATGTAGAAAGTGATGGTGGTTGGGGAGAAGGGAATGTTATTTTGAACAAATCTTCAACCATTGGCTTTTTGCTGATAAACAAATCCTCCCAAACCCTTTCTGCCGTTGTGCAAATTTCAGTGTCCAACTATTTAAAAAAAATTAAATTTAATGACACAATTTCTAATGGTCGTAAAGCAAATTCTGATTGGCTACCTTTGCAGCTTCACGAATCTCTCTTTTATCCCTTCCATCAGACTCATCGTCCTCACCCGTCGGAGACACTCTCACATGCCATTGTGTACGATTTCCACTTTCCAGTGTAATTGGAAGTCCATCGACCAATTGCATCAGAACATGAACAAGACAACCAAAAAATTCTTGCTGGTGATTTCCGCTACCAAATATCACGCTACGAACATTACGTAGTTTCTTCAGTGCTTCCACTTTATCCCATTTGTTAGATTTACGACTTAGCACAAAAAGTACAACTCTGTTCAAGGAATTGTACATCATGTCCGTTGTAGTCGGTGAAATCCTCTTTGTTCTACGCACAAAACAAAAATATACAATTATACAATTTGCCAATACGGCATTAGAAGATTGTAAAGAAGAACTGCGTCTAACCTGCAATGATTCACCAATATTAAAATAAAATCCAGAACAACTTGAGGATCTCTAGCAAACGTTTCCAACCATAACTTGTCCACAAGTCTTGAAACAAAGTGGGCCACAGCAGGCAAGTAGCTTGTCATACGATCCAAATCAAAGGCAATCAATTGATCGAGCAACGTTCCCAATAAACTCGTGTGAAACTGTGTCATCAATACAATGGAATGTGGGCAATTCAACGAACTGTGACTAACGGAAGACGCAATTGACCCGGAAAAACCAGTAGACTCGTTCGTGTCAGGTATACCCGCTTCCAGCACAGTGTCGATAACGATATTCATATTGGCACCTGTCTTTGATTGGGGCAGTGTTGAAGACGAAGACATCCAATCGATAATAATCATACGAAGAAAATCCAAAAGAATCTTTTTAGCAGGATGATTCATTAAATTCTCGTAGTGGCTCATAATCCCGCCCCCTACTGAAGATGTACCGGGAAAATTCGGAACAATCTCTCCGATTTTTAAAGGAGCTTTCGGGGACTCCGTTGTAGGAGTTCCCGAAGAAAATGCTTCTGCCTCTTCTCCAACTTCAATCGAGTATCTATTTCTGTCCTCCTTACCATTCCCGTCCCCACGACTCGATATGACAACCGTGTCTGCATCCTGAAACACTTTGTTGTCTTCAATGTCGACGACCTCTGCCCCGAGGTCAATCGTTTTCACTTCGATGGGCATTACGGTGGCTGCTAGAGCGCTCAGAATTTCCGTGGCTGTGAACAGATTCTGAAACTCTGGTGTGTGGGAGTACAAGTAGCATAGGAATTGGACAAGGGTCGATCCAACATCAGATTGAAAGTTTGACATTGAATTGGAGGTGGGAGGAGGGGATTGCTTTGAATTACCACCAGGGCTTTGTTGATTTGAAGGAATTGAATTCGGTGATTCTGCTGTTATGAAGCAACGGATCAACGTCAACAGCGTAATAATTGCGTCCGGACACAAAGTGACTTTACCATAAAGACTAGACGTCATTCGGTTAGCAGGCAATGCAAATACGTAATGCCAAATAGCGTCAAGTGAAATCTGAAAAAAAAATTAAATTATTAATTATAAACCAGAATTATGAAAACATGATAATTATAACATTTTCTAATGTGCTGACCTGATCACCATCGTTAGTCTTGAGGCTAATATTACGGCAGGGCTGACTAAGAACCATGGCACACAAAATGAGCCAAACTTCTGAAGGCATTATCTCCATCCCGTCATTCTTCACGTCCTCGCACCTCTGCGCCATCAGCCAACTGAGTCTGGCCCATCCTCCGATGCCCATTTTACCCACGACACCCTTCCCGGCTAATCCGCCAGCGAGACTAGCCACGGTGACTCCGGATGGACCACTTGATCCAGTTCCACTTGCAGAGTCATCATCAACAGCCAGTCGAGATTCCTGTTTTTTCAGGGGTAACAGAGCTGCAGCACTTCTAGCACCACTTGATCCTTGTGCGTAGTAAGTTGTTTTAGCGAAGCAAAACGCGACTGAATGTCCATCGCGGAATTTAGTTTTCAAATTGGGCGAGCTCGTCAACAGCAACAGAAGAATTCTTAGAGACCAGAGCAATGAACTCGGATGCAGGTGTGGAGCGGCGAAAAGTAGGACAAAGTCAAATCCAAGACATGAGACGAGTTCCTCGCAGAAACCAACATTGAGTACTTTTCCAGTGTACATTAAGGAATGGATGAGCTGAAGTCCTTTGTTTCTCAGTTCAATTGTGTCTGTGATGATCGTTTCACGAGAATTATCCCCGGGTAACGTTCCAACTACAAAGTGACCAAATGTGATCAGGTCACCGGAGGACACATTACCCTTGTGAGCCAACAGGTGACCCAATAGGAGAAACACAGAGGGTTGATTTACTGTCGCCTGAACCAGTCTTCTCAGCAATTTTGGTACAATCGATGATTCTCTGAGAATTTCCAAAGAGAACTTTGGATCCTCCGTCAACATTTGCAACAAATGCTCATAAAGAGCTTTTTCTAGATCGGAATTATTAAATTCAAATTTCGAGGGACCATCTGATAGCTGATCTCCCGAGTATTGTTTCCTGAGATTATCGAATGCTGGAGAAGATGATTCTGAACAGCCGTCAATTTTCGTGGGGCCGCACCAGATGTCCAAGTCTCCTAGTAATTCCACGAACCCTCCGCGATTTTCTCTGGTGGTGTTCTCCGCCGAAACGAGACCAAAAACTAGATGCAAGACCCGCATTGACAGTAAAGGTTTCTTTTGCTTTAGAAGGTAGCCCAACATTTGCCAACATCCTCGATCAACGAGGGTGCAACTTGAGGCGCCGTTCACACTGTTGCTTTTCACAACACAGACTAGAGCTTTCAGAGCCGCGTATAACGATTCTCCAGTAGTGGCCATGGCCACTAGACCGATCAATACAGGAACACCTCCCACAGAAAGAACTGACTTAGAAACTGGAAGTGGAGTAAAAATTCGAACACCGAGATAACCGATTGCAACACCGCCGAGTGAACGTCCCGGTCCCACCAAATGAGCCGCGGAATTGTGAAGAATTGAAATGGGCGTGGCATTTTCATGAGAAGACAACCCCAACTGAAAAAAGTGAGTTCAATTAATAAAGGGCTTGTAAAAATCCTAAAATTACGATGATTTAACGTTACCTGTTTGGCAATAGCTTTGGCGTCAGTTTTTGAATAAATTTTTCGGATTTTTGCTAGAGTTAATTGCGAAACAGCCATTGCATTCAATCCAAATATTATTTTGTCTTCCGATATCAAAGTACCAACCGATTCTGTAATAAATGAATTATTATATGAATAAATGAAAGCTGAAATTAATTCACATTATAAACTAATAAACATTCACCTGATTGCATTTTCACTGCCTGCCAGCTCCCAGGATACTCTGGTCCCAATTTCCAGACAGCAGCCACAGTTTGAGCGTTTGGAACCCAATCTTCAAACATGTGACATACTCCTTGCCTCCAAGTAAGTCGAGAAGTCTTTCTCCACACGGGGGGAGAACCAATAAATGCACTGTAAGCGGCACCTTTAGTTCGGTGAGGATACTCCAGCTTACTGGTGTTCGAAGGCCTTCCGTTCACGTACAGAGAAAACGGATGATTCGTTGACGGCGAAAAGACTAGAAATAAATGATGCCATTGCCCCTCGTGGAGCAGATCCGGACACCAGACACGCACTGAACTGTTAGGAGTGACATCCGGCTCCCATTCACCCATGCCTGTAAGCATTGTGCAAATAAATGCATTTAATACACAATAATTAATAGAACACTGAGAAATATTTTTTGTGTGTGATTCTACACTAACCTTGCGGGGGTAAAGGCGTTTCTCTAGTTGAAATTAATAATGCTTTGTCCCTTGCCGAAACAGCAACACAAAGACACAATCGCTGAGCGTTGGCCGCCTCTTTAATGATGGTCAGTATTCTTACTGGATGAGGGTCACTTCTGGGGTCGCTGAATTTATCCACACAAAACCATGTGGAAAACCCCATTCCGGAAGTTCCTAGTAAAAGAGAAAGTTACATTTAATAAAATAAATCTAATGCTTCAGTAGAATTATAATTCAGTGCACATTTTTCAGCTCCTAATTGTTATTACAATGATTGAAAACACCAATCTATATTACATATAGTAAATGTTTCTAATTTTAATCAATGAATATAATACATAAGTAATGTTAACTGTGGATAGTTATTGGAAACGTAACTGGACCTGTGCCTGTATTATGTGGTATGAAATGTAGTATGAGTGATATTAAATCTTACCGCTCCATGTTATTTGGATGGTAAATTCGTAAACATAATAAATCCTTCATTATAATCAAATTAGTGTCAAATGTTAGGTGTGCACACTTTTTAAAACGCAATACTCATGCAATGCTAATATGTACAATTTCTACTCACATTATATGATTAAATTACTTTCACAATTGCTGAATTGCTATTGGAGAAAGTTTAGAAAGCTAAAAAGCAAGTCAATGAAAAAATGAATACTACAAATGTAATGAATTTCCAAATCCTACAACAAAATATGCTTTACAAGCTTGCAATTCACGCTTATCTTGCCCTTTCTAAATAATGAACTAAAATGAAGGAGGAATATCTATGAATGCAAAATTGCAATGAAAACCCACTTTCTTCACTTTCACCCCACTTTCCCTCAATCATTCTATAAAAAGCAATAGCAGTACTCGAACTGCCAAAAATCATGAAAAGCACCCTCAAATATAAAAATATGATTGATGGAAGTGGGAAATATTGAATACATATGCAACAGCAGGGATTTAGCCAAACAAACACAATATAGTAGTCACTTGATGTGCGCAACAAAAATGTATGCATACTACTGAGTACTAAATAAATCATAAATATTACGTAATTATTAATTAAACGCAACAAAAGAAAAATGTTTGCAAATTACCAGGAAAACTGCGTTCACCATTACCAATGCCGCTAGCTAGAAGACTTGCTGATCCGAATTCAGGACCGGCTGGGAAATTGTGTGGTGCAACTGATGGGAGAAAGAGACATCCAAATCCTTCAGCAGACATATCAAACTCGACAAATGGCGGAAATGGAGTGCTTGCATTGGAATAAAAGTTATTGGAATGAGCCTGAGAGGAATGATGATTTGAAGACTTGGGAGTGGTCATGGACACAAGTGACTTGACCCTTGACAGCGGCACCGGAGTATTCAGTGTTGACCCATTCGAGTAGGTTCTGTTGCAATTCAAAGGATTTCCCAATCGTAAAAACTGTCGAAGATCTTTTGGTGATAAGCAATGGGTGGCTACTCTTTCGAATGCATAATGTATTGGCTGATGGAGGAAATGGCTTTCGTTGCTTAGGGCCAAAGAGCATCGTTCAATGATTTCTTCCGTTAACCCTGCTTGAGCCATCAGCTGTTGGTTACGCTCATTTCTGACTAGAGACTTGACCAGTTCTGCACAAAAAAATTGGCACAAACTCTCCATGACGCTTACAGAGCAGTCGAGATTAGTGACATTGAGTAAAATGTTTTCCAATTGTTCATTTAATTCTTGTTCTTGGCAATTTTGTACAATATTTTCTCCAGTTGGATAGAATTCTTCGCCTCCGCTTTGAGCACTAATTGATGGAATCAGCTTTATCATGACAATCACAACGGCAGAGTGAATGACAACAGGTTCTGGTGTGGGAGGAGTCAAATTCAATGATCCAACATTTTTCTTATTCGTTATTCCCATTGAAGGGGTTGGACTTGATGTTGCTGATGATTGTTCCTCTGTTGAGGCTTGTTTTCGAGGTGAGCGAAAAGTTCCACCGATTCCCACAGAATTCCTTTCGAAATTGTCTGTTGCCAAATCGTACAGTAGCCGAAATATGAAGACAGTAAGAATCAGTGGATATGCAATTTGACCTTTGTACTGCACCGGTTCAATGGTTGAAAGCGGAGATGAAAAAATAGAATGAAATGTTTGCAAACATTCTTCTGAAAATATTTCCTGTGATAAAGACTCAGTTGATGTGGTTAGGACTTGACATTCTCGTGAAAAGCAGCCTAAAAGCCGAAGTGTGTCCGCTAAGCTTGGCAGGCAGATCTGTGAGACAAGAGTCACGTCGTAATGTTAAATTATTAATTTACATAATTATGTAAGTAATAGTGAAATAATTGAATTTCATACCTCTTGATGAAATAGTTTAGCATTTGCAGGTTCAAATCTCATTGAAAAAGCAAGACAGTTGAAAACCAATTGAATCAAGTTCATTCGATTGCGGATAATTTCGTTGTCCACGTCATCTTTCATCAACAAACCTTCCATTGACACTAATACACTCATCAAATAGAGGAAACCACCAGCTTTTCTAAAATTACACCGAGCCCGGTGGCTGTCGCGGAACGAATTTAAAAGTGCACTAAGAATCTCAATTTTTAGCTCGATGCTGGTCAAGACATCACACGCGTGCAGAGATACAAGAACGGACGTCATATCTTCCTCTCCACCTTGACTCATTAGAAGTTGCTGGACAAGTCCTGTTTTTATTATTTCAAATATTTAATACTTTTTCGTTAGATATCCTCCACGTTAATATTGTGATTGCAAATATTTACCTAAAGACTGCGGTCGCATCGGTTCAAAAGATGTGACAAGTTGTAACGCACACTTTGAACCATTGTTTTCTCTGAATATTGTCACATTGCTATTATTCCCCGCAAGAAGTAGAGTCATCAATTCGATTACAACAGAACCCATTTCTTCTTTCAAATTAGCATTAGGATCTGAAAGAAAAACGTTTCGTATTTATTACTTTGACTTTGAGGTTGCACTTAGGAAATAAGCATCTTGTAAATAATTAAATACTACTAACCAATTTTGTGATGACGACTCTGTACGTCACTGACGAATCGATGCATACACGTGACGCTAACTTCTAAAATGCCAACCTCGCGAAAGACATCTTTAAACAGTGCATTGTGCTTTGCCAAATTAAGAAGCATTTTAACGCACATGAGTTTTAGCCGTGTCTCATTTTCAATTTCCGGAGCAATACTGCTATTATTACTCAGTGATGTTAACAATGAAGCCGATCCCATTGGCTCCCCGTTGTTGTCCAAGACACAATTTTCATTCAGATCATTCTTTAAAACTCGTGATATAGCAATCAGTTCTTTACATGGAGTGAATTGAAGTTGAAAAACAACAAACTCCACTAATTCCAGATATTTTTGCTGCACTTCAGATGATTTTTGTATAAGTTTTTCAGCCATTTGTGGAAGCACTGAGTCCACTATGAAATAATTACTGGGTTCTGCTTGAAAAACTGAAGAGATCGATTCCAGCACCACAGATGAGAGAAATGGGGTAGCGCTTTTACTAAATACAGATTGCAGAACTTGAAATGCCTGCAGATTTCTTACCGTGCAACCTGTAACAGAGATTGAAGGTAAAACTCGCGTGTTTCAAAAAAGTATAGTTTGTTGACAGAAATGTTCCAGGGACATACCTTTGGCACCAGGAGGTGGCATTTGGAATGTTGGCAGCGAAAACAAGGAATTTACATTTGCCATATTGGGTTTGAGAGGTGTGTAACCTAAGAAAGCATTGTTATTATTAATTACCTTTAATAGACACAAATTAATACTTAAATATTAAATACTTACCTAACATTGTGAGGGATGCTACTACCAAAACCAAATTTCGAATCGCTTCTTGGCTTTCACTTGTTAAATCACTTTCCAGTCTGTATGAGGAGGAAAAACAATATTTTCAATGATTGGACGCTGCTTAGAAATTTTTTAGAAACTCGGATTATATACAATTGTACATGACTTTCACCTTAGTAAGATTTCTGTAAGGAATTGATATCCCTGAGCAGACTTAAAATCATCCAGAAGAACCTGTGATAAGTCCGAAGAATCTTTTAGAAAACAGAACAGAGTCAACACCATCTCCGTCACCTCCAAAGGAGTCAGGTGGGCTCCTCGACGCAAATTGTCCACACAAAGTGAAATACAACTTTTACCTGTGTTAAAAATGAGATGCATATGCATTTATTATATTTAAAAAGTTTGCACACAAAATCAAAACGATCAATTTAATCAAAATTAAAGTTACTGTGAATGTAGGCGAGAACTGGGGGTGTGAGTCCATGAGTGGAAATAGTCATGAGAACTTCAGCAGCAGATTTTCTCCACATGGCATTGTGAGGAGGGCACCAACTGGTAACAGCCGAAAATAAAAGAGCTAGATCATCTTTTCTTGCAAGTTCTTCCGCAGGTGCTGGATACGATGAAAGTCGAATAAGAAGTTGAACGAATATTTTCTGAAGTAAAAGTCGCCGTTCCATTGGCGAAAAATCGCTTGTGGGTCCGGTCATTTCTGGTGGTTGAATTTCCGGCAAGTCGAAGAATAAATAGAGACATTTGACCAAAGTTGAAGGTACGGATGCAACTGTCATCACATCCACGAGATTTTGTTCGCCTGCAGACAGCAAATTTAAAGTTGTAGTTAAGGTCCAACCTCTTGAATCCTCTTCCGTTTCATTGGCAGCCTCCAGGTACTTGACAATTGAAACTGCAGCAGCTTCTGTGGAAGGATTTGCAGCTCTGCGTCTTACTTCACAAACCATCAACTTGGAAACGGCTTGACAGAACGAATTGATTTCAGGAAATCTTTCAATCATTTCCGAGGCTGCTGCCGCTCCGAAAACCTTGATGAAATAAAATTTTGAATTTAAATCCTCAATATTTAATTTTAATTATTGATCTAATGTTAAAGTAGTACCTTGCAAAACAGTGGTAGCATATTATAAATTTTGTCATCCGAAGGAGAATGCATGTACTCTCCGAACAGTTTTCGTAAGTGCATAAGGCCCAAAGAAATACTTTGGTTTCCGTTTGTACCTGCTGTCATCGCGTTGTTTCCGCTGCCACCCCCAGCACCGCCCACCCACAATTTTCGCATAATATTCATGCTCTTTTCCATTCAGGAGTCCGTTTTCGTGAAAAGGGATCACAATTTAGTTGTTAATTGTACAGAACTTGAAACTTCCATTTGAATTAATCCCTCAGATTTTTAACCAACCCCAAAAGTCATACTAAGATGACTAATGGGTTGTTCTCGGTAGCTGCAGTGTTTCTGTTGACTTTAATGGGAGGGTGAGCGGAGTGGATGAGCTAATTTTAACGAAATCCCAACTCTGTGTACTTCCACATCCACATTCAGTTATGCTTTCTTCTTATCACCCAAAAAAGTTCTTGTTCTTAGTTCTTAACTACACAAAACGTTAATTAATAAGTTATACTTTAGCACATCAGAATTATAAGGAAAATGTTATCAAATGTAAACAAATAATAATCAGTCCAACAGTGACGTCAGTGATAAAAAGCTTTACTAAATGTAATGCGAGCTTTGGCACAATTTTGATAAAATTCCATTTGTACGATATTATCTACAGTTTTTTAATTAAAGTGGGTGTACACGGTTTTAACCATCTTGTAATCCAATTTATAAATTTACAAATAAACAAACTATTCAATTCGTACTTTCACCAACTGAAAAATGGTGACAACAGACATCAAAATAATTATTGTAACGATTCACCGAGTATTAACCCAAATGTTTACTCACTGTGGCCCTAAATGTGTTAATCCTACTGTTGCTGTCATACATTGTCCATATGATTCAGAAAATTTTAATCATTCACTTACCTCTTTGCTTACGTAAACTCGTATATCGTACAATAACAGAGAGCCAAACTTTTGAGCAGTTGATTCACACAACGACAGGAAGGAATTTTATGTAATTATGTGTTGCTTGCCGAGGGCTGTCTGATTCTCACTTGTAATTCGTATCCATCTCCCAGTTGTTATGTTATCGTTCTCTCTGCTAATAGTTGGAGTATTATATATGCATAATATGCAATTAGTTCCGTATAGCACAACTGGCACAGGAGAAACTTGAAACTACTGACACCGTACTACTGCACATTTATTACATAGTTGTACTACTTGTACAACTTGTACACACAGACCCAATGTGTCGTATACGTTATAGCCATGAATCTGAATGAGTAGTGCAATCGCAGATTGTATAATGCAACTACTTGGGCGGTATTCCTATTACGTGTTATTACCTATCATATAATGTGACAGCAAAAACACTTGTGATTAATACGAATGAATGAAGGAGGGAATGATGCTAAAAATTAATTGTCAATTTCACAGAAGATGCGCACAAGGTTGATTCCTATGACTAAGGATTTTTGGAACACACCTTGATAAATAATAATATTATAGGAAATTTCGTAAAATTCTGTTTTTTGAACATCTCCTCTGCTGCCACTGCCACAAACTGACTCAGAGGGAAAGCAGAGACGACCACTGAAAAGTCCTTGTGATGTGATACACGGAACACCTGTGTGTGAGCATCCACTTTCTCCGCTCCCGTTTTATCTTATATAAGAAGTTAACGAAGATAAGTGGATCATGCCAAAATGGAATAGCTTATCTCTAGGAAAACTATATTACGTTGTATTACCTGTACTTTCCTTAAAGCTTAGGGATTTTCTAAAACTTTTTTTTCCTGTTTCAGGGGTATTAAGAGATTTCGCACAATGCTTTTTATTTTTTTATGTTCTGTATTACAATATTGGGTCAATAATTTTTCAAGAAATTGTTTTTACACCATCTTTAGTACTTTTATATTTCGAGTATTCCATTAGCCAGCCGGAAATATGATGATGATGATGCAAAGGTTTACAACATTAAGCAGTGTCAATATCACAATGTTTGCTCACACAAATTCAAAAGTGTCTACGCAGTAATCTGTGGCTCTGTGGTGAGAAGATCGATTTCTAATCATTACAGTTTTGTCGCTAATTGACAAAATAGGTTTATGTTTAGTCATATTCGTGTCTTTGTATACAGTCGTGTGCAAATAATATGTTAGTGTATGTGTTATTCGACTTTAGACTTTCTCTTCCTATAACTAACTTGGTTCACTGGCATTGACTCACCATTTTAAAGAATGGGTCATATAATGATAGTATAATGGTGTATCCAAATTTGGGAGTGGTCACAAGCTATCTTAGAAATGTCAAGTCAGCTTCTCACTCCTAAAGCTACCTGTATAAAAAAATCGAAGGGGGTTTGTGCCCCCTCTAAATTAGCACTTGCATTATTATATTATTATGTACAATGTTTCCAATTCAGAATCGGATCTGCTTTCTCCAGCGAGTCAGGTGCCAGCATCCCTTGGAATAACAATAAGCCAAGCCTTTGAGCGTGCAGTTGATCGCTACTTAATTTTCTATTCCCTAGAGTAAGTACGCGCTCGTTTCTATGTGTAACGGTGTGTATAGATGTAGGTACATACGAAGGTATAAAGATGTGTATACTCATACTCATACAATACAATACTCAATTAAGATTAAAACAAACGATTAGCATTTGCCGAAAAGGTAGAGCATTACATTATAGGGAATACTAGTAGAGATTCTTAACGATCGTGAGAAAGATAATTTCCTCTCCGTAGCTCCATGAGAAATAAATTATTCTACCATTTACTGCCTACTTTTAATCTACTAGACAATGATTATATAGCACTATACCTTTATTATGCATATAGCCATTAAGTATTCTTTGGCGAATCTATGTTAGTACAGGTGGCCGTTCTACTTGTAATGTTTGCAACTTTGAAAATCTGCCCACAAACAAAAGCAACAGAGAAGAGAGGAGATTTATAGAAGTAAATGCTACAATTTTTTACATCGGCACGCTTGCTCTCCGGGGCAGCCACACACAGAATCACTAATTTCCAGCCGAGTGTGAACCCTTTCAAACACGTGCACTACACTTCTACCTCTACCACTGGCCATTACTCTTTCTGCCACCCACGAAATTGTCATTTATAAAGGTCAAACTGTTTTTAACATTGTGGTTAGTCACGGAGACGTCTTTTACTATGGCACGTAATCGTAATTTTTCACTGCATAGGTCTCACTTCGAAACCATTAAACCAAAAGGAAATTCCATCCGATGGAAGGTTTATTTCTTACTATCTTGAGCCATGATATATTTACTAATACTTCTGGCCAATACAAAGTAGTTTAATGACAGAGTGAAACAAACAACAATATTACACTTTTGTGTAAACACTAATCTAAGCACTCATTTTTAATAAAATTGTAGTTTTAAGACAATTAGGATTAGTCAACAAATAGGTGGTAATACTTAGGCCATTCCGTTGTTTAACTTATAAAATAAAAATTGCATTTTTGGCATTACAGCATTTGTTTTCTTTTGTGGTTGGAAACACAGCCAAACCATAAGCGACTATTTAAAGAGCAAATATGCATGCCCTTTTCAGTTTTGGGGTAATAAATATTAAAACTTGATTAATTTTTAAGGAATTGTACGTAATAATAATAAAGATAGACCACTAAACGTCCGTTTGTAGTGGTGTGGTTGTAGTGAGAGGAGAGATTGCTCCCGTTTTATCTTCCAAGTATTTTAGGCGATTTTCCAACAGGAAATGCTCCAAGGTAGCCGTTGCCACCAGCATTCTCAGTCTATTAACGTTTTCCTGTAATTTAAACATTCTCATGTAATTAATTTAAATTGAAAACATATTTTGAATTAAATTCAATTGTCAATTGCTTACGTTTAGGGTTCCATTTTTGATTTTTGTAGTTCGCCACAGAGAGACAAGTTCTACAATGTCACTATCGTCAAGTTGCACCGTTTCTTCCGCCCTTCAAATTAGAAATAATTAAAATCTTACCCGTGATAAAGGCTAACTACCCGGGAAACTAAATTATAAAGTGTGAGCTTACCTATTAATATCTTCGATGGGTTTACTAAGACTATTACACTGTAGGATCAGTGCCTGCACTTCTGCCTCTTCAATTCTGATATTATCTAGAATTTGCTCAGTTGAATGCGACTAATGCTTCATTCTCCAACAACAAGTATTCCTCAGTCTCAAAGACGGATAACGTGAAAGGATCAGCTACGTCATCACGTCCAAATTCATCATCAGAAACTTCATTATAATCATCCATACTGTAATCCAAATCGTTATGAAAATTTCTTTCATCCCCTAACGTTGGCTCTGATTTTGATACAAGTACATTACTTTCGTCTTCGTATGGCCCCAGAGCGAAAATTCTTGGTTGTGTTGTTGTTGTTGTAGATTCAAGTTGGTCATCCTGACTACCTCTCCTATAATTTGTGCCTGGGGGGATATGACTTTGTAGTGAAAATGCCGTATTTGGTGTGGAACATTCAAAATCTTCAGAAATTCCAAAAGTTTTAGCAGCATCTATCGAGTTCTTCGTGAATGGAGCCAATCATTTTATTTGTACCTTCAAGGCTTTCAATTGTATCATCAATTTCATCAACCACATCAATACTGTTGTCCAAATCGTTAATCGCTTCGTTAATTTGTTCTGGACTGATGCTTTGCTCTTTATGGTGAACGTGCACTTCTACCTGAACTCTTTCCAATTCGGGAGTGGGTGATGTGGATGTTATTTTGCTTTCTTCGCTCGTATCGATTTCAACAATGGCAGTCGAATGGGGAATTGAATTTGCAATAGGAGATTGGAAATCGGACAAATCAAGAGAGCGCCTTGCCTTGATAGTTTTCACGTCATTTACATCAGAATGTATTCTTGGTGTTACTCCAATGCTCACACTTTCGATAAACTTTTCGCATTTTGGGGGTGATTCAACTACAGGAACTGGTTTCTTTTGAGGAACAATTTTAAAACTATCTTGGGGTGATATTTTTAGAGTGAAGTCTAATTGCATATCGTCGATCACGGAATTCATGGGTTCCTTTTCTATTAAAGCGGGTGGAATTTCAGTTTTAGACTTGTCCTCGGAGGGAATTGGAATTGATGGTGTCTGTTTTTCAATTTCTTTTCCTGGTTTAGAGATCGGAGGGGCTGATGAAGGGGGGAAGGGGTGCACCTGAACAACTGCCGAAGATACTGTTGGTGGAGGGTGGTGTAATTGAATGACTGCTGATGACGCTGATGACAATGCGTTCACGGACCGTAATTTGCGCTTCATTAAAATCGAAAAACGAATTACTAAAAGGGATTCTTTTATATGTACACACAGTAAGATTAAGAACTGCACTGCATTATTTATTTCTTTATATACCTTCAGTTGAGTCAGTGTTCGCTGTAGTTCCCACAGTTGTTCCTCTTGTTTCTTACTAACTTTTTTACTGCCTTTAATATGTGTGTGAGTTTGTTCAAGCAAGGTTTCGTATCTCCGAATTTCTTTGGCTATTGAATCAGGGTCTTCCGGAAACTGATGTGAAGTTGTTATTGGGAAATCAGCAGTTCTGAAAATTAGATTTTCAATATAATTTGAAATTTAGGTCATAAATACACAACAAGTAATTAAATCATTGTAATTTCTTACTGCGACTCTTCAAGTGAATTTTTCGACCTCATCAGCTTAAGTTTGACCTTGGAAACACTGTGATCCTTTTCTTTTTTGCTCTCTTTATGTTCCTTATCCTTACTGTGCTTGTGTTCCTTAGTTTTCTTAGCTTCTTTGTCTTTCTTCTTAACAAAAATTGGAGCTGGGGCATTCAAAAATGCGTTTAAAGCAGAAGTTTTCTCCTTGAGTGTTGAAACGACAGCGCCTGTAGATGTTGAACTCTTACCATCGACTGAACTGCTTTGACACTGAGACAGAGAAGTTCCTACCTTGGGTTGTGCAGCTGGAGGTGTTTTAAAGAGATCTTTATTTAGGTGAAGGTGCTCTCCGCTGAATGGTCTGCGAGATCGAATGACATCTTTCTCAATTGTTTTCAATTCTTTCTCCTTTTCTTTTTCCATCGACTTTCTTTCCTTATCTTTGTCTTTCTCTGATGATTTACGCTCTTTTTCCGATTTCTTAATTTCTTTCTCGGAAGACTTTCTCTCCTTTTCTTTCTCTTTCTCCTTATCACCTTGCTGTTTTTTGTCTTTCTTTTTGGTGGACAATTTAAAAGCCTTGATCTTTTTTGTCTTTCCTGGACTTCTAAATTTTAAAATAACCTCTTCTAATCATATTTTAAAACGCATTAATATATTTTATGTGTGCACACTCACTTAGAGTCTACTGCATCTTCTTCATCATGGGAGCTTTCTCCAGCCAACGCAGCATAACCCTTGTCTTTCTTGGAGTCTTTCTTCTCCTTTTTCTTTTTTTTGTCACTTTCGTCATCATCTAATAAAAACCCCAACCAAAAATTTCTTACAACTAATTCAGCACAGTGTATGGGCAGTAACTAGCGCTGACAAGGCCGAATAAATATTCATATAAGCATTGGCCCGCGAGAATCATTATGTAATAGTAATAATGTAATATTTTGGGATATTTGACTTCATATAAAAGCAAATATGTGATTTTCAATGGTAAATATAAAATATCATATATTAATGACTTACAAGTTTCGGGTTCATTTAATGGCTTTCCCTTTCCAGTTTCTCCCAAATACAATCCAGGGAAATCTTTGGCTACATCCGGACTGTCAAATTCCATTGTTACCGTATGTATGCGTTATGTACACAAAAAAGTTCTTCTTTCTGCTTTCTACACTGACCTCACTGCATGCATTAAAGATTCCACAATAATAATAACACTGTTGCAGTATCCGTCTGTTTTCTGTATAGGCAGTGTACCGTATATATAAGCATTATTTCTGCTTTGTCAGATATTAATGAGTAAATAAGAACTTCCCAATTATGTGAATAATAAATAAATTATTTGCGTGATGCAGAATATATTTACTATATGAATTAATTAAATATACCTTAACTACATATATCAGTATTCAGAATAATACAGATTACAGGTTTTTCTATATATGTATGTGCTGGCGTGCTGGCGCTCGAGATACAAAAACTATTCGCACAAAAACAGTGCAGTGCAGTTGGTAGATGTAGAAAGACTGTTCAATTTAACTGTGCCAGCGAAGACTAACTATATTAACTATATAGAATTGAAGCAGGTATAGAAAGCAATAAATTAATTTTAGATTCTTAATCAGTTTTTTAAGACAAAACGTGTTGGTGCATATTTTTAAGCAAAAAACAAACACAAAAAATTGTGGTGCTACACAGCCTTTAGCAATGCGTAATGCAGATGCCGATACCACTATTCGAGATCTACAAATATAATATATCCATAGGAAAAGTCCGCAGTATCTGCAGTGAACAAATATCGTTATAAATTTGGTAGTTGACAAAGAATTCCTCGGGATTAGAGAGTCGGGACATTAATAAAAGCGAACTCTGTGCTGCTACACTTAAATATTTGACTTGACACAACATTAATAAGTTACAAGTCAAAGAGCAAAATGGAAAGTGCTAGTGGGGAGAATATTTCTGAAGCAGAAAAAAGACGTCTCCGCCGTCGCCAAAATATTTTGAATAATTCTGCAGGACGAATACAACGCATTGTTAATGACAGTGACACTGTTTATGAAGGTTAGTGTGAGTTGACAGTAATTTTGCAGAACAACTATAATGAAAAGATTTACATTTATGCCACCTCTCATTTATTAAATTTAAACATATATGAATTTGTTTACTGTCTGTATGCAACGCATACAAAATTGCACAATAGAAACACATTAATCAGTTGCATCTGCATCCGTTTATTTTTCAACAAGAACATTCAACCCATATCATATCCCATTAATGTGTCTTAACAATAATGAATTACCACTTACAGATACAAGACAGTTATCTATTTTATTTTTTACTACCTCTAATTAAATCTATTATCTCATCTACATTTATTAACAAGTTTTTTAATTTTTTTATACAGAGAAGAACGGTAATAAGGAGAAGAACGGTAAGGAGAAGAACGTTAATAAGGAGAAAGAACGGAAAGATGTAAAGAAATACAATGCCTACACGGACACTGACTACACAGCAGCATCAAGTGGAGACACAATTCGTGAATCTTTTAAGGATTCAACTGCATCTACTACTACTTATGTAAATAAAGAAATACAGGAAGACCGGGAAGAGTATACAGTGCACCCAAAAATTCCGGCCTGGGTGGGTCGAGGATTCGTGATGTTCTTGGGTGTGATTCTCTCAGCCTTTAATGGAAAGTATTACATGGTGACATTTTTCTCTTGGGAGGTGGCGTTTTTGGGCATTAATGGTCTTCCTGCGTCACAACAACCGCCTGGAATATTTATTGCTGTGGTTGCTCTGGTGGGTCTTCGAGAGCCGTATCTTCATCGATTACGATTCATCACACAACTTCTTAATACCTTAATTACAGATTTGTCTCTTTTTGTGATAGCTGTACTACTTCCTCGAGTCATTCTCAAAATGTAATTGCAGCCATGTTAATAAATAGCCATGTAATTTGCTTCAGTTAAAATGTTTTTAATTTTTAATCTAACTTCAATCGCATGGTTTTGCGAACCGGCTGACAGCAAAGAATTTGTTAAAGGTAAAAGTATACATGTATGAAAAAAATCAGATTTCCCGTTTGGAAAATTGCATACAACTGAATTCGTGAGTAATATCATAGCTATATAGAGAACACAAACAAAACATCGGATCTTCTTCCAAGCATTCAATAAATCATACGTTCCTATTAAATTTTTACCTACAAATCTTCATTAGTTACTAGCTCACTTCACTTAGGATGCATCATAATCTTGTACTGTTATCATTAATATTTTTCCATAGAATTCTATCTACTAATCAATGTAATTAAATACGTGATGCAATGTTCTTAATGTTTCGTACCAAACTCGGCACCTTAGCAGATCTAAAAATCTTCTAAACGTAATTAGAAGTACATACACACGCATATATTATCATGCATTGAGAATGACCTGCTCGTGAATCTTAACTACTTAAATGTCAACACAAATGATTTAACAGACAAAAAATCTGATTTCTTTCTTAATTCATTTGTACAATGTCAGGGGACAGATGAAGACCCTTTTCTCCAGTGAATTCAAATGCGGGTTCTGCCTCTTTTTCTGAACTAGCACCGCGTTTCCTTGAATCATTCAGGGTCTCATTGTCCATATCATCTTCCCAATCTTCTTCCCTGCTACCGACTAAAGGAGATTTGGTATCTTGCTTTGGAGATTTCTCGTTTTCACCTGACACATTGTTTTGACTTTTGGAAGCAGCTGTTGGGGAGTGTGACTCCGACTTGGATTTTGATCTTGATCTAGACTTTGAGCTTTTGGAATATTGCTTAGGGGAGCTGGAAGATCGCAACGGCGATCTATCTTTTGACCTAGAGCGACGGCGACGATTTGAAGACCTGCTACCACTGGCTGTTTTACTGTCATTCGTGGGAGAGCGAGACCGTGATCTCGATCTTGATCTTGTCCTCATCGACCTTCTATTCGATCTTGGTGATCTAAGAACGGGATCTTTTATTTTGTGGCCGACGACGCCATGCTGGAGAACGCGATCGTTCTCCTCTTCGCCACCTCCTTTCACGAGACCGGGACCGAGACCGTGATCTATAAAAAAAATTAATGTGGATTTTTCGTTTGAAAAAAGCTCCATACAATGAAAATAATGATAAAAGTAATCATAATCACCTTGAAGGATCTTTGCTTCTAGATCGAAACCTTCGTCTGCTTCTATTATCAAATGGAGGTCTGCGGAAATTTCTCCCACGGTCCGCCGGTTGAAATCCTCTCCTTCTGTCCAAATCTAGATCTCTGTCTCGACTATCCGTATTTCTTTCGAATCTTGATTCTCTATCACGTCCTCTAGCAACATTATGCTCATTGCCACTATCCAGAGGGGGACAAGTTCGTGGTAAACCTACATTACTATTGCTGTTACTATTCTCTGTCACGACTTCCTCTGGTTCCTGGGGTCTCGGTGGCGTAATAAACCGCGGGGGAGCCCCTTTGGTAGCAAGAGGATTGGGCACCGGTGGAATAAAAGGTCGTCTAACTCCTCCGATGATGTTTAGGCCCACATCGGTATTAACAATAGGAGGAGGCGGTATTGAAGTTGGTGGAGGAAATCGAATTCCTCCAGGGGTTAATGGGGGTAATCCACGGGGCATCATGCCAGGAATTTGAGGTATTCTTCCTAGTCCAGATAGGGGCGGCGGTGGAACGTTGACATTGATTCCCAATGCCATCGGGGGTGGTGGACCTGATTGTAGATTCGGAGGAGGAATCATTTGCACGGGCATTGGGGGAACAGTCTGCAACGAAGGGGGTGGAATCTGTATAGGTATAGGCATCGATGGCGGCATTGGTGCCTTTTGCAAAGTCGGAATGCAGGGTGGAGGGTGATGAAGCTTCGGCATTTGTGGTGGCGGAGCATGGAGCTGCAATTGGGGCATTTGCTTTATCGATTCCTTCTTGGTCTCTGCAGTGGATGTCACTTTCGGCGGCTGGACGTTAACAACTTCCGACTTACTCACTACCTGCTCTTCCTTCTCTGCTGGTGGTGGGGGCAACGATTTTGTGCTCAAGTTTATATTGATTTTCTTTTGTGGAGTCTTCTGCAATGGTGCAATAGAAGGAAAAGGAAATTCATTCGAGGCTGAATTTTCGAATATCTTGGGCATTGTAATTTTTATTGGAGGCGACGGAGGTGAAGGTACTTCCCCTGGTGGGGGTGGCTCAGATTCTTCGCTCAATTCCAATGTTGGTGTTGGTACTTTTGGGGGAGAAATTTCTACAAAAGATGACGATGTTAACCTGGGGTCTTCCAGTCTTACAACTGGTGGAGGTGGAGGAATTTGTGTGTCTTCAGTTTCGTTTTCTATCCCTGGTGGCAAGGGTTCATCCTCCATCGGATCACTTCCATCTTGGGAGTCTTCTAAATCTAAAATCGTAAACACCGTGATAAAGAGCGAGCATAAGATGTTTCACAAATAATTTTTTTTAAATTTACCTTTTTTATCTTCTTCGTCAGAGAATTGGATTGCCGATGGAGAGTACGCCTCTTCCATGTCGACATCGTCAGTATTATTCGATAAGCCAGGAATAGTTTCAGTTGGTGGAATACCAATACCAACACCAACCGGTTCAGAAGGTACTTTCACAGCTGACGCACCTTTCCTCGGATCTGCTGCGTACGTCTGAGGTTCTATAGCTATTTCTACAGGTTCGTCGTCGTAGTCCTCTTCCCCCAAATCGATGACTACATTAGTCTCTTGGAAAGGAATATTGCTGTTAGGGATGTCAGCGTCCACATCCAATCCTGGAATCGTGATGGACTGCGAGGTAGTCTTCTTTGATGACACAGCAGGTTCTTTTCGAAGAAAAAATGGCACTTCTTCCACAACAGGTGCTGGTTTTGCAATCACATTTGGCATTGGAGGGGCACTGGTAGGAAAATCTCCGTCCAGACCAGGAATACCAGTCTGAAACAAAAAAATTGACCAGTGAAATCAACCACCCCACAATTATATTTTTGGCTCAAATTATTTCTGTTCTACATTTAGGCAATGTGTTATGAAAAATATTTAATTTTAAATTATACCAAGTTCTTCCTGTTGGAGATTGCTCCTGCAATGGATTCAATCTCTTGTCTCTCGTGCTCTATTTTTGCATTGAGTTCGTCGAGCAGTCTTTGTGTATTTTCAGCTGCTGCAACCGACGACAAAACCGGTTTGTCACTTGATACATCAACTTCAGCATCGTCATCTTCCCATGGAGTGTACGGTTCATCATCGTCGTCTTTCAACTGATCCACATCGACTTTAATTTGAGAAAGCTCCAATTCGGTCATACAAGTACCAGGTATTGCTTCATTCTTGTTATCCACGCTTATCTTTCTTGCATCTGATTTGCCTGCAACAGACTTATTTTGCACAGATTTATTCGCATCCACTTTTAATTTCTTTTTGCCAGCAACTTCCGAAGATACGGATAACTTTCTTTTGCCTGGATGTACGTCAACGATATGTCGAGTCACGATAGCCAAAAGGCAATTGGTTCTCTCTTTGGGAATGCCGGGCCCTCCTCTAAACGGTAATAATGCCTACAAAATAATTAAAAAATATTAATTGGTGTTTCTACAATTTGTGTTCATAATGTTGCACATTACGTGAATACGGGGGAATATAACTTACCCTATTTATCGGAGTGTGCTTATCAAGCGGACATAAATACACGTCTTTTAGTGGGTGATTGATGCTACCCAACACCCCCAGTCGACTGCGAGCAGACAAATAGTCATAGAAACTGTTGTAGATGGTAGTGTCTGCCTGAGTGGCAGGGGCCAAACGGAAAACTATCACTTCCTAGATAACAAATAAGTCAATTACATTCACTCGTAAAATATTTCAATTTCGCATACATCTATTTGCACGTTATTGCAATTACGTTATAAATGTTGAACGAACCGCAAATAATTTGCTTAATAAAAAGAGGAAAAAAATGCTAACCTTTGTCTTCTTCATTTTGTTGATGTAATCCCACACAGTGTCTGGACCAATTCTACCGACAAAAGGAACAGGCGCTTCTGGAAACAATTTGCCTTCCAATCCCACATGAGAGACCTCGTAAACAGAGACTGACAATTGCCCTAGTTCCTGCATCGTTAACTGTGACTTGAATATTGGTTTAGAACCGCCAGCATTCAGTAACCCATATTGAACTGAGATTGCAGAGCTTTCCTCGACAAAGTCGGGAGTTTTGATTGTTGAAGAAGGTTGTTCTTGTTCCGAGTCTGTCGAATGGCGAGGATCTAGAGCACAAGTTCAAGTAAAAAATCAAACTCCAATCAAATTATTAAAATGTTTGTAAAACAATAATAAATAAAATATTTCAAATAAATCAAAATTAACGTTACCTGATTTAGCATTTTCTGTCGGGGTTGATTGTTGTTGTGGAGTCGAATCTTCACCCGAATTACTTGTTGACGATGTATCATCAATTTTTGTGTCCATTTCATTTTTGACTTTGCCTTCGAACTTATCTGCACTGTTTGTATGGTCCGATTCCTAACCATAAAGAGAGCATAAATAAATTACTGTTATTATGCTAACACTTCAGCATTGGTAAATCCTATTAGCTAATTCTGACAATGAGAGAGTTGACAAAAATAACACATGTTACTCTACACAGCTACGGATTTCTCTCACATTATTTCATTTATTTTAAAGGTACAATTTTACTGCGTAAATAAAACCGACCTTGCGAAAGAACAAATTAAACACGAACTTACCTTATTTGATTTCGTACTGTGAATGCTTGAGTGGTGACTAGATTTACTAGACTTTCCACTATCACTTTCGTCCTTCTGTTTCTTATCCTTTTCCCTGGACTTTGATTCCTTTGATCTTTCAGAGCTTCGATGTCGATGCCTTGATGATTTTCTGTGACTATCCTTTTCCTTGTCGCGATCTCTGCGATGTCGATCTTTATGATCTCTAGATGTTCTGTGCTTGTCATCCTTGTTTTTATCTTTAGATGCTTTGTCTTTGTCTCTCCGATGACTGCTTCCACTGCTGCCATCTTTTTTCTCTTTTTCTCCACTACCCTTTTCCTTTTCAGCATCAATCACATCTGTAATATCCTTTGGTCTTGTTTCTTCAGCCACGACAATAGCATCATCAACTCCGCTATCAATTAACTGTTGCTTTTTAGCCTCAGCTAATTTGTCTAATTCCGCCCGCTTAATAGCTTCTAATTCTTTTTGATTTTCCTTTAGTCTCCACTCGGCTAACTCTGCAGATGCCATTTCATGTGGCTCCATTCGAACCAAGACTTTGGGCTTAATATTACCGGATATGATTTCCCTAAATAGAGTGTTTTTATTGTCTTTAAAATTAAAATATATGCTTCTATACTTTGTCTTGCACTTTGGATTATTGGCACTTCCATAACAGCGACACAGTTCCTCCTCTATCCTTTCAGCTATAATCTCCGGAGTATTACCACTGATTTCGAATATCTTTTTCTCTGCTTCAGACGCATCTTTCATTCGCGCTTTTAAAACTTCACGAATTGTTTTCCGCATATTCTCTCGCAGTAATTTCTCGCTGGTTGGACCATCTCTCTCGGAATCCTTATCCTTTTCATTTACTCTGGGAGACTCTTTTTCCACTTTCTTGACCGTCGAAGGTGACTTGTGAGATTTGGAACTGGAAGATTCTGAAGCAGTCCTTGGTCGTTGTTTTATTGGTGGTGGAGTTGGCGGGGGCTGACCACTCCTTTTAGATTGCACCTGTTGGCCTTGATTGGAAGCTAGCCCTGTATCAACTTTTAATGGGGGACCTTTAACAACTTTGGAGGGTGGTGGTGGTGGTGGTGGTGGTGGTGCTTGCTTTCCCTCGGCATTTACTATCTTGTTGACTACCACGGTAGGATTGGAGCCTATGATAGCTTTTACACTATTAGGACTTACACCAACCACTGAGGGATTAGCAATAGGACTGGTGGGGGTGGTTGGAGATTTTAATTGAGGAACCGGGCTTTGTGCTTGCTGTTGCTGCATTTGGTTTTGTTTAACGATTGCCGATGCAGTCAGCTCCTTAGGACGGGGAGGCACAGTTTCCGTTGATTTTGTAGATCCAGCAGATATCACATGAAATGTGAGGAATGGCTGCGCTTTTTCAGGCTCAATTTGCTTGAAAGAATTAACACGCTTCAACTTCTGAAGCACTGTTGGAGCAGTTGTGGAAGTGGCTGGAGCGATAGGACTGGTATCAGTGGTCGGGGCCGACTTTGCACTCGGCGTGGCTTTATTGCCTACTGTAGTTGCCCATTTTTGCACGCACTTGTCACTGCAGTATGCGGAATCCTTCCTTGCAGTTTTACCACAAACCATGCAGTTATTAGCAGATTTATGCATTGTCTCTCCTTTGGTTGCACTTGCATCACTAGGTCGCCTGATTTGCTTCAGGGCAGCGTCTTTTAAAGGTTCAGCAATTTTAGAAGACACTGGAGTCATAGGAACGTCTTTCAGTTTAGCAGGTCGACCCACTTTTCTGCCTGATGAAGATCTCTCCACTGGACTCGATGAAGTACTATTTCTTCGCGAGTCATTCGCCACCGCCTTCTGGGTACTCTTGGGAATTTTCATGGCTTTCTTACAATTCGGACAATGCCAAAGCATTTTTTTCAACTCCATGGCTTTTCCTTGTGCTTTTGTCACGCCAACACACTTTCCATGAAACCAGTCTTCACAGCCGTCGCAGCAAATCATGAAGCGATTATTGTGAGGCTGTCGACAAATGCACCACAACCTTTCCCCAAAATTAATAGCTCATTAAAAATTACAACAAGATAATTTCGAATCAATTTATTTCAACACGGCGGGAGTTACAGGACAATGAAGAAGAAGAATAGGACACGAGTGGAAAAATGCAAGTACCTGTTGGGATCATCTTCCGTAATCTCCTCTTCGTCTCCGTCTTCACCAGCATAGTCGCCATCAGGGTCAGCCTTCACCTCTTCGTCTTCCTCATTTTCGCTGTCAACAGTTTTAGATATTTCTTTCACCATTTTAGCGTCCTCTTCAAAATTTATGTAGTTTGGATCCGCAAGGTGAGCCGGTAACTTTCTGTTGGCCCGCTTTGGTCTACCGCTAAATTTAGAGACACAAATGAGGTTGAGTAAGTGAGCATTATGACTGTTGTATTAAACAAATATTAGCACTCTATCTTGTATATAAATATATATAAACGATAATTCCGCATGCGTATGTGTATTAGTGATAACGAATTCGTATCAGACAATTGCGCGTTCAGTGTATTATATTATCAATCAAGTGTTTGTATTTGTATTCATCAATATCTATCTAGGGCAAAGTAAACGATAATGCTAAAAAATACACTTCCTCCAACAAGCACCACTAAATAAACAAGCTAAGCTTCCATGTTAGTAAGCAGAAATAGCACTACTATTAAGAACACTCTTGCAAATCGGTTTTGTATATTTGATATAAATAATACCTATCTCATTAATTAATTGTAATGATTTTCCCTCTATTGAATTTTAATTTTAGCAACATTTGCAATAAGAAAAGTAGAAATTCATTTTTTCTCTATTATAAAAACAAGGGTCACCTTTCGCTTTTGGGGGTATCATCAGCTGCTGTCGGCGGAGGGGTCACTGCCACTACCTTTGCCGAAGCAATAGGTACAGGTGATTCCATAAGAGGACTGGGTTGAGCAGTGGGTATAGGGGAGTTAACAGGAGATGCAACAGCAGATCCTCCTTTTGCTTCTTTCATTATTTCTTTTTCTCGTTGTAGCATCTGCTGATTCTCAGCCATTATTCTCTCAGCTTCCTGTCTTTCAATGCGATCTTGTTGTCTCTGCGATCGACGAATGTTGGCATTGGCTTCCGCTGCAGAAAGAAAGTCGTCGACTTTCAGAAAAATGTTTTATTAGAAAATCCCACACACCCCACACCACCACAATTCATTTGTAATGACGATAATCTCAGCTCATGCATACTTTACAAGAACACGGGTTTTTTGAAACTTTAGTTTAGTTTACAATTATTATTAATTACTCGTCTATAATACTAACCTTCTGACACCCTTCGACTTCCACTGCCAGACGTGCTGGAACCCGAGCTTGATCGGCCTTTTGGGTTATTTGCCAAAGCATTCATAGCGGGGAGCATCGTAACGGACACTGGCGTTATGGGGGCGTTGCTAGTTGAATCTCTTCGAACAGGTGTTGTTGAAACAATGGGTGTGTTGTTTCCTGATGTTGTTTGAATAACACTTTGAATAGGATTAATAACAAAATTACTGGTGACAGCCGATGACGGACCAGCTACCAAAGTTTTTGAGGACGACGCAGCAGCTGTGATTGGCACTGACTGGGAATAACTGTGGTCCCACAATGGTTGTACGGATACACTCTTTTCAGAATCTAAAATATCACAGAATTATGTTAATCATGTATTGCAGCAGTGAGTGAGAGAAAATTCAAACTCGCGAGCATTTGTTAGCTCGTGAATGTTTTTTTTTATAAAACTGACTTTGTATACTTAAAATACTAATACAAATTGTAAATGTAAACATAAACTTACTTGTGCCTTCAGGAATGTCGTCGTCGAAGGTCAATGTTTCAAGAATTTCCCTTGCTTGCTCAGATTGCAGAACATTTTCAAGATTTGCTAAACTTTGAGGATCTAATTGTTTTGTGAAATCTGTTAAGTCAATAGTTGCCGGGTTCTGTACAATAACAGAGGCAGGCGCAGGTGAATGCGTTGGCGATGCTTCAGTCGTGACTTCTTCGAGAGGAATTGTACCACTCACTAACACTCCACGAGCATTGGGTAAATGAATGTCCAACGGAGAAACAGTATCGTCCTCACCCTCTAGTTCAACCACTGGGATACCGCTCCCCCCACCACTTTTAGACGGAGGAATAAATTCGTAACCAGAATCACTTTCACTTCCAAACCCAGTTCTTGTTTGTAACTTTGTCTTTCTAGAACGACTTGTAGTTGGAAGTGTGCGAGCTCCAGGAAGAGGTTGTTCCACTGATTTCATTTTGTTTACAGGCAGCGTCACGGGAATGACTCTATCAAGATCTTCGCCTACCAAACAAACATTTTCAAATTATTTGTGGCATTGTTAAATTGTATTACATCAGCCAATTTCATTTTATATTTTAAATATAGCTGACACAGTTACCTTAAATAAAAACATTATCGTACATAAAAGATCTTACTTTGGACGATGACACCACTGTTATCAAGCGTGAAAGATCCATCGTCGTTGACGATGACGAGGAATGTACGTTGCTCACTGCCTGCGACCGTCTCCTCACCCTCAGAACCTATGTGACTTTCTTCACTACTTGTACTTGCGTCAAATTCTGCTCCTTCTTCAGAAACACTTTTATTTGAGTTATTAAGTCTATCAATTCCAGCACTGCTGAGGCTCTCATCAATTTCACCGTAAATTAATTGAGGATCTCTTGGAGTCCGACATGCCATAATGACACGAAACTGGTGACTAAGCTGAATTCACTACATTGTAAACAAAATTTGAAAAATTCGATTATTCGATATTACGGATTTTCAACCAATGGCTATGACGAATGAATTTAACTTTAACACGTTTAAATGTAACACTAGATTTTTGCAACCTCCAGTCTCACTAATCGCATTCGAAAATTGCACAATTAAAGTATTTTGTAAAACCATTGCAATAGTTAATATATTATGATTTCTTACCTTACCATTATTAGTTTCGTGGCGAGTCAATTACGCACCTATAATTTATAAAATGCATAGCCGCGACTGCGACCTCGACTCTCGGACAACTATTTTTCTTCTGTTCAAGCGTACGCATCGTAGCACAGCGCCAGTTGAGAAGGCGCCCATATCTTGTAACCTCGCATAAAACTTGTTAGGCTATTGTACATTCTTTGTGTATCTTTTTTATTTTGTAACATTATGAAACAAAAAGTTTGCTATCCCGCATTTTGATTCACAGACTGCGCCAAAAACCAATTCTAAAGTTGCTAGCACCACATGCATTTTTTTCGACAACTATTGCTTGTAAGATACAAGATTAATCATGAAAATTGCAAGCATATGTTATATAAGTTGTTAATTGTAGCAATTACGTATTTATTTGCATCACTGTTTTTATTGTTTGTGGGTTGATTTTACTTCACTCAATAAGAGACTATTTTTTTCCTTAACTAAATGTATGAATTAGGTTAGGTATATTGAAGGAAAGTGTGAAAGATTTTTTCTGGAGTCTAAAAGGATTAAAAGTAACACAAGATGTAATGATAACAGATTCATTATAATCAGAGAGCGGATATGCATGCTCTTAATAACACTAAAATATACAATTTTTCAGAAGTTCGACGTGGAAGATTGTTTTTTAAAGACTAGTGAGTGATTTGGTCAAATATGCTCTGACTCTAAAACTCCAAATATATTCAAAAATAGGCAAATTATTGCAAAACATGCACGAATATACTCTAAAAGCCGAAATATGCAAAAAAAAAATGCACTACAAAACTCAAAATTTAAGCTCTTCTTATAGTAGTCATGAAACGAAGTCATGTGTACAACGAAGCGATTAGAACATGCTTTTGCCTGAATATCCGCTCTCTGAATACAAGAGAATAGACATGAAACATGATACAGTGAACTCTGACAATTCGGAGCATGTAATGTATTCATTACAAAACTTTTCATGTGTGTCTGGTATGTGTCTTGTTTCCATTAGTAGAAATTGTATAGGAAGCTGATTTTCTACATTACCCCGTGTAACATAGACTTCAAGGCCGACCAAATACAGGCTGTCAATGAGATGACATTAATAGTTTATTATCTTTGATGTTTGAATCTTTGGAATAGGCAAAATAATCCTCCCATAAGTGGCGTAACAATCATTTGAAGGCCTGGGGGCGCAGGACCCACCAGGACCTTATGGTCTGTGAGAAATCTATTGGCAGCTGCCTTGGACTAGTTACTAAAATGACTCCTCGACCGGGGTCCAGAAAGTTGCTGGTTTGAGGGTGTTCACTTTATGTCAAATCTAACGGGTAGCTACATTTAACTATTTACGGTTTGTACACCCTTGACAAG
>JABASC010000325.1:0-46146 GCA_019776185.1 Plutomurus gul
TTATGTAATTTGTAAACTTAAATAACCGTATATGTTATTTCTGAATGTTTAAGAGAACATTACGCATCAGAAATTAAAAATCAATTTATTATCGAATACTGTTTGCATTTACTGTGAATAATTGTGCTCGCAGAATATGATACTTGTCAGAGCAAGTAAAAACAACACAATAGTAATAAAAGCCATTAGATAAACATTTTTTTGGAAATGAAAATTTCGCAATTACCAATTTCTTGCAATATCTCCTGGTTTGTTAAACGTTTGCTACTACGATAGCATTTGAGCATTGTGTAGACGTGTATATGTAATTACTCTAACATTCCGAAATTAAAAGTAGAAACCACAATGCATTTAATCTATAAGGTTGAGAATTTAATTCAAAATTTTCAAATTACTATAAGTGGTAGTGAAACATGTAGACGAAGGATTGATTATAATGATTAGAGTATATTTGTGTCATATTATTCATTTTTCATCTTACACTATCTGACTCATACAACTCGTACAGTATGAGTGGCATAATTATGTTTATACGATGGTGTGTTCATGTTCTTCCTATTCGTAGCAATAGAAACTTAAACGAACCCATTAGTTTCGTTATAAAATGTTCATATTGAAAATGTAGACATATGCTTGCATAATCATGTGCGAGACAAAGATGCAAACGATTACAGGTAAATATATACATCGAGGTAATGAACAGATGAACATCCACATTATAATGAAAGCGGTTACCATCGTAAATTGCACACAGACATTCTCTACCGCGCGCCGTTCTGTACACCACTGCTTGGGCAACAATGCGCATCCAGCATCTCCCCACCCGTGGTACATTGGATAAAATTTATGGAGCAGCTCTAAAACTGAGTCGGCAGTATAATAAATGACGAAATCAGTAAGTTGAATTTCTAGAAAGCTAAACGAAAAAAAATCGGCAGTTTAGCATTTTATTCCCTTTCAGTTTGTCAATAATAATTTATGGTTTTCATTTATTCTATCGCATTATTATTTCGACTGCCAACCATTTAATATTACTGCTCATTAAATGGTACTCTTATTTATGTGAATGTCGTGGTACCGGAACTGCATTTACTGTACCTAAGTAAGATAGACAAACGCGTGTGAAGGACGGATGGTGTACCAGAAATTTACATTCAGAGATTCTGAATAATCTGCTAAGAGAGAAACTGCAAATGGGACCGTGTATGCTTTTCTGGCGATCGGTTTCATGTCCACCTGCATAGTAGATCTGTACTCTCTCACTAAAATGTTGGAAAAGAGCTGCCACGCCCTAAACACAGCTTTCACACACTGGTAATAAAATCACTTACACCACCTTTTGCCCTTTCACACCCTTTCAGCTTTCGCTTACTCTACAGTCATTCTGAAATTCCTTCGTTTAAATCTGCAAATCATTTCGGCACATCATCGTATATTTACCATTCTGCCTGCCTCCCTTATTATAGATATGTACTTCTCTGACCGAGTGCTAATAATTTCCTGTGCAGCTTATGCTGAAACATGAAAGAGAGAAGAGATATTCCAGTTCATAGTTTATTTCATCCAAGATGGGTTAGCCATTAAAGGGGAAAAGCACTGGGAAAGGTTTGAGTGAAATATTTGGATTTTTAGGGGTGAATTTTTCAACCTTAGTCCTACTAACAGGTAAAACTATTAGTAATACCAACTGATTTTTATAATATTCCGGCTGTTGCGGAATTTGAAAATCATCGAGGTTGAATAACAATGATCCTAGTTGGAAAAGGAAGCAGTGCAGTAAGAGATAGTGCATAATAAATACCGTTGCGTGAAGACTAAAGGTTCGTAGTTGCGAATGCTTCAAAAAATTTGCAGTGCGGACATCACAAATATTTCCTTTAATCTTTACTTTTGTATACTGAAAAGAAGAATTGCTACAGGTGCTCCGTTTTACAACACTGCTGTAACAGATATAAAAATAAAGTTTTATGTACATGTGCAGGTAGAATGAGTAACGAACTAACCACAGGACCGACATCATTGAATGGAGATGATGCGCCAACTAACAATCTGCGTCTTAAGCTTCTTCATTGTCTAACAGTAAGACGAGCTGTGATCATGATGGGAGCATTTTCATACAGCAGGTGATTAAATTTGCTATTTTCCAAATCTAGTAAAACGTTTAAATTTTACTCAAAATTAGTTCAAAGGTTCAAATTTTGCCTTAAATATTTACTAAAGTTAAAAATGCGTTTTGAGAACTAAAATTCAAATTAAGATGATTTAGCAATAAATGTGCTACAGTGTTAGTATTGTAATTCCAACTGACATCTGGATATTTTCACAATACCCTGCTGGATAAATACTTCTAACTTCGGACCAGATATTTCTTTTCGCTCCCGTCTCAATTCAAGTTGTATAAATATGTACATGTTTTAAATTACAAATGCACGTGTTAAACATTAGTCATCTGAATTATTGGAAAACTGTGAATTCATTTCTGAACTTATTTTACACCAGAATGTTAATCGTATTTTGCTCACCGACGCTACCTCCCAATTCAGGTTCATCCTAATTAACAGGAATTGTTTGCAGCTTGTATCCTTAGCCTACATAATTTCGTAGGTATTTAATTTTTTTTACCCAAGCTTCTGTGGATACAAGCAAAAATACTTCATTGCGTATGTGTTGCGCAGGCATTTATGGTCATAAAATTTCTGCAATAGCTCTCTGATTGGCATGGAGGTTGGTAGGTTTCCTTTGCATGAATAGCCACGATAATTTGTGATGCTCTTCTGTGTGTGTAGCCAGGTGCCTTGTAATAAAGAATTGGTAGTATAGTAATAGTGGTGGAGGAAGGACCAATGGCCTTGATTTGTTTGGCATGTAGAGGAGCCAAAAAAGATAAATTACTGTTCGCCAGGATAAAGAAGCTATTACATGTACGGAAACTAGCTCTTCCATCCAACCATCCCCTCATAAGTAAGTGGAAGAAAGAAAGGGAAAGGACTGACTAATCGAACGAGATTTGTCCCGTCTTTCAAAGAAGCAAACTTTAGCACCTTGAATGGCTCATCGAATGGAATTTGGAAATTGGGCGAGCTATCACCACAATCACTATATGCCATACAAAGAGCTAAAGAGCCGGTTCGAAATGAAAAGACATGGGGAAAACAACTTAACTCTTAAACTGAACGAAGCAATAATTTCTTTGTAATATTTGAATATCTTGAACAGCAGTTAAACTCGTTTACGTGCAATCTGATGGAAACAAAGTTTCGGAATGTTTCCAAGTAGTTCGCTTGGAGGCCCAAGTGGAAAAATCCGGGTTTCTCATCCACGTACTACATAGGACTATTTATCTACTAACGACGCTCTTTCGTTAGTTGAACACGGATTGGGAAAATGTATGCCCAAGCTACATAAGCATATAAGAAAATGCAATCGCTGTTACTATTCTAAATTCGATTTAGTATCGTATTTAAATATTATGAGAAAAATAGTTAATCCAAGTGCGTTCACACTTCACATTCTCAGTTGTTCTATCTGTTGGTAGTATTATGGAAAATAGCCTAAGACTTAGCATACGTTGCGAAACATGATTTCCACATAAAGTCCGTGCTTGTACACATATTCACATGGATTATTATTCTCTTCAAGATGGTTCAGCAATCAAGATATTTCTTGTGCAAAATCTTACAGTTGATTCCGCCAAGGCATTACTACTTACAGAACGGACGCTTTCAGTGTCATCACGAATGAGAAAGTTAAGCAGAGTAGCTATCAAAATGCTCACACAGTTATGGAGGGTTTGGTAAAAAAGAAAACTGACACATGTTATGAGAATATAATAATTATAGGTGGATTGGGAAAATATAAATATGTGCGTGTGTTGAGTATTTAGAGTGTCAGTGTCTAATGCCTAATACATACAAATGTACGTACGTGCTGTTGATTTGTGGAATGTATTAACTATACATTTGGTAGGAAAACATCCGCAGCCTTAAGGTTGCAAACTAAGATGAATAAGTAGTATGAAAAATATGAGTTTCTCATGTTATTTCCTATCTCCTTAAGAGAATGGATTTCACTGACTAAATAAACGAACACAGTTTAAAGTAAACTGAATGAAAATTTTGCATCTGTGGGGATTCTGAGTCTTTTTTTAAATTAACGAATCTTTACCAAAAATTTTACTTAGGTATGAATATAAGTTTAATTCATGGGTATATTCTTGGGCGTAGTCATATAGCAAATTTCGGGGCAACGTTTTTTTCACGGTGGTAACAGGTAGTCTAAAGCGAGCAGTATGACAATTTATGGTCACATTTCATTGTATTACACAGTGTTGCGTTTTTACACCTTTTCTGTGTTTTTTTACAATATCACTGGTATTTAACATGGTGGTAAAAACAATTGTTACTACACATGCTATCCTCACGCCATCTACGGGAAATATTGTGTAAACATAGCGTTTACATGTACTAACTGTATTTTTTGCCACATAGTGATGAATTCATTTTTATTGTTTCTCTGGATCCTTCGTAGCCATGTAGGCGTTTAATATAAAAGTATGCTAAACATCAGTGTAGCATAGGTAAATATAATTGGCACGGGAACACATTTTCCTGGGGCACACTGCCGCATTTCCTCCTTTGGTACACACATTCTCTCTTGGACCACTTTTTTCGGGCAGCACTTTTACTTGGGAACACTCTATCCAGAGTTCACATAATGTCCAAAATTGGAAAAAACTCAAAATTAAAATTACGTGTAATTGGGCACACTGAAACGAGCGCACGTTATATAATGAATTAAGGATGTTCCGCAACGTTCAAAAGCTTGTCAAGATAGTCAGTCTGGATGCAATCATTCCACCAACTTAAATTAAACTTTATATTAAATTAAATTACATATTAGACAACCTAAAATTAATTGTAATTTTTACTTCGTTAATAATCTGTTTGACACTCCTCCACATTTTTACCGGAATCTCTCCTATTACAATTTTAAATACTGTTATACTGTTGTCACCAAAATTTCTTAATTAGAATTATTAAATATAATTCTTTACTCTAACTTTCTGCAATTCTCTTTTGGATCGTTGGATTTTTATTTGAAATCGTAGATTGACGGTGCAGTAAAATTAATCCCGAAATTATGGGATTAATGGATTGATCGTATTTTTTTGGGGTGGGATTACGGATTTAGGATAGGCAGATTCCAGGATTATTTTAGGGACCAAATTGTGTGAGATTGAAATAATCCTTAATCCGGATTATTAATCCGTTAGTCCCTAATCTGGATTATCCAAGCTCTACCGGTGTTGTGTGCGTGATGGTCGGTGTGGTAGAAGTAAAGGTTTAGACAAACCGTGCGGAGTTGATCGTGCTGGAACTTGCTACTTTTCATTGTAAATAAGCCAACGAGTAATTTTATCCGTTAACTCCTGCTCCAAGATATTGCCACCGTAAATTATTCTACTGGACTAAATTAAAAACGAAATGCTTTATTAGATTACATGCAATAAAGCACATGTTCATTCTAGGCATATCACATATTTGCCGCAGTATTACAAAACATGAGTTGAACCACATCGCGAACTCCTCTTTAAGTGTATGTCTAGTATACCCTAGTGACACATACAATACAACACCCCGACTGCCTGTAATATCACACAGAATGACATTTCCAAAATTTTACCAACTATGACAATTACCAGAAACACAACCAAGGCGAGTAAATTTTGATAAACTCACTCAGCATTAGTTTATCTTACTTTTATTGCCTCTTCTTCATTGTTACAATAATTTCGAAACATTCTCAGTCCAACTTTAGCAGCAGCTCATCATCACACAGCCATTTGCATTTTTACATACTAGGGACTGTAGTACTACTTACTAGAATGATAATAGCATCAAATTATTATTGTTGTAGTTTCCATACAAATTTCAATGGAGCATTCCCATTAAAATAATTGTATTTAATGGCACCAAACTAACCTATTCAAAGGCCTACTAATCTGAATAAGCATGCAACATTCTACAAGACAAAAAGAATGCATTATTTACTGTCTCTATATTCTAAACTCCCTAAATTGAATACCAATGAATTTAGTAAGAAAAACTTTTTTTTACAATTTAGGGACAATTGAAAAGGCCAAGAAAGCAATAAACATTTTCTGCACCCCATCCCTGCGCACTAACCTTACTAACAAACAATAAGTAAGTGGTATACATACATAATAGTATTTTCAGCTTATTGTTTCACAGTTGAAGCTATGATGGTTGATGGTCAGTCTCAAGTGGACTAATCCTAATCGCTTGTCTCTTTGTGCTGTCACTGACTTTGCATTATTAGAAAAAGTGGTGTATTGGTAGAAAAAACAACGAGGAGGCTTAGTTATGTAGGTTGGTGGCATGATTGTACAAATTACATTCCTACGAGGTGCTTGAGGTATGTATGTACGTCTGTGTATACTAATGGCTTTTTAGTCGTCGCAGTAAGCAGCAGGCAGCCAATAGTGAAGTGCTTTCCACTCGCCAGCAAACAAAAGGCCAGAAGATATTGTTAGTTTTGTTCGCAGACAGACCTACAAAAGTCATGGAACTTTGTAAAAGAAACTCTGCCACTCTGACCATTAAAGTAGCACTGAACAGCTACCATTACTGTTTACAACCAGGCAGAAATAATTACACTTGAAATTCTTGGTACTCGCCATTTGTATGTAATTTTATGGGCTGTACAGAATCTTCTTACCGAAAAGCAAACTCTCTCATCACAAACAGCACCACCGCCACCACGACGATTCCATGGACTTTTTGAAATGCAAACTAACACTCATATTTATAACCTCTGTAATAAGTAGGAACACATGAAAATCTACTGTCTGCCATTGTATCCAATGTAGATGAAAAGTAGTACTAGAGAGAGAGAAAGATGCGTGCGGTATATATACATAATATCTCCTACAACTACTTACTAACTACTACTACAACTACTACACTGCTATGTATATATAAAAATAAATATTTAGCTGCATATCCACAAGTAAATGGGTTGATAGGTAATTCATTTCTTCAAATTACTAGCATGCTGCACTAAAAAACGCTATATAATTTGTAAACGTTTGTATTATTTTCTGTAACAACATATTGTAGTGGTTGGGAGAGACAGGGAGAGAGAGAGAAGCGAAGGGAATGTGGATTCCACTACAACATAAGATATAAATACTGGTAGTGGTGTGGCTTAGATGGCGATATATAACTACCACCACCACCACTAGTTATATAAGTACTTGGTTAGTTGTGAAAATTGAAACATCGAAACTGTTGTGTTTTCCGTGGAAGCCGTAGTAGTAGTACAGAGAATGTTGTTGTATGCTCGCGAGCTAAATCAGCCAAGAAATCTAGGAGAACGGGGATACAGCAACAGCAGCAGCACGTATCTTCAACAACAACTTCAGAAGAATCTACGTTCAGTGTCTTGTGTATATCCACAGGTAAGTTTTAGTTGTTGGTTTGGAGGTCGACGAAACAGACACAGAAAGACTACTATGTATGTACCAGATATGCATATAACATTCTACTGCTGTATATAATGTGTAATGTTCCCTTGGCTCATTCACTTGACTACATAGGCCATACAGGTAGTTAGTTACACTGCATTAGTTTATTTAGCCTGTGAAGATATTGTGATTTGGTAGTATTGTGTTTTGTTGCTGACTGACTTGTAGAAAGTATAGTGTGGGCTATGTGTCTACTATAAGCGCTTGTAGTAAGTAGATAGTAGATTGTGTATAGTGAAGGTATGTGTCCATTTAAGTATACACATATAAAGTGTGGATGACTTGACTTGATTGCACGACTGCAGTGATGGTAGCTTACTTACTTATATGATGGTGGTTAGTTGGTTGGTGGTGTTGGTGTGCATACAGGTATGTAAGAATGCAGAATGCCAGGCCCGGTACGTGATTCCTATAGCCAGTGCACAGTCTGCAGTCTGCAGTCTGCACAGAGGGTAGGTGAAGTGTATTTGGAGAGTGTGTAGTGTCAATGGTTTTCTCTCATGATCAGTTAGAGTTGGGCAATGAGATTGAATAAGCTGGCTGAGAGAGTGCTACGCCGTGAATATACATTGGCTACCTAGAGCATAAAGAATGGATGGATAGATGGTTGGGCCTTGGAGCAGTGGACCCCTGTGTGCCGCACACCTGGTCTATCTTATCTCCAGGGCACGTTCCTAAGATGCCAACGAGGAATTAAGGAGGAGTTCTTTCCTCGTCTTCTCCAAGAGGAATCAACAAAACCAACGCTCTCACTACGATAAACTTCTCCTCTATCACTTGCCAAAAATTTTTAACTTTTTCCCTTCAATATTACATAAACTCATTTTTCATGAGTTATTCACTGGCGAACTGTTTCATATCCGCCGGTACTCTGCTCACACGACTCTGACTGCAGGTTAACTGACTGAGTAACGACAATAATAGAGAGTCACACGGAGAGAGAGAGAGAGACAGGACAGAAAAGAGGAGAAGAGCAACGGGAAAATAGTTTCGACAGCTTTTTAGGCTTCTATCCTCAGCATTATTGAATACAAATACGCACCAGCACTTGCAACGGCTTGGAATTGCTGTTAAATCACAGCGCTAGTCTCTCTCCTTGACAAACACAGACCTGCATTCCATTCTTCTCCTTGTGCCACACAATACAATACATACATATAGTATAATACAAGTTGTTGCGTTTTCTCAGCAGTTACTACGGCCCTCTCTCTCTCTGTGTGTGTGTGTGTGTGTGCGTATAGTGTGTATATTGCTGTTGTACGTACAATACAAACTCACGACTCACGCATAGCGATTTCATTTTTAGATTCTTTCCCCACACAGAAACACACACACACACACATATTCTATTATGGCAAGCGAACTAAGTTTTAATAGGAAAATACGGGGAAGTAGACCGTGACAAATTAAATGAAGAAACAAGGGAAAATTACACGGGCGCGTTCAACCCTGCAGTGAAAAGGAAATTGCCAGCGACAAGAGTTGAGAAACGAAAAGTTTCCCCAGAAAAACTATGTGACAGTTTGAAAACACACACGTTGAAAAAGCATCAGCTCAAAAACGAAGGAGCACGATAATTTTTTTTACTTCATAACCAATTCATACAGTGCAGTGGATTATAAATAAATAACTGTATATATGTGTGTGTGTTCCAGAGAAGTGAATCTGTAGTGTTTATAGGAGCTCTTCAAAGGATTACACAAGTAGTGTCTTAGTAAGTAGCTGTCTACACCAATAGACCTGTCTGTGCAGAGAAACGTCGACAGAAATTCGGGGGTGGCATACAATATTTACGGAGAAAGCACAAATTCTACGAGAATTTGGAAGATTGCAGTGTGTGCATTTATCGGGAAATCATTCTTGAAGCCCGGACAGGTTTCCCTGGCTCTCTCCGTCTCTATTCTCTCTAAACACGGTTAAAAGTACTAATAATTACCTGAGTAGTAACTATACGGCAGACTGTTGTGTGTGTCAAAAGGATTTTGTGGATGACTGAATTGCATAATTGATAAAGTTTCCACTATGGATTATGAGAGTGAAAAGGTAGGATGACATGCTCGTAAGCTGACTACTGCAATAATCCATTCAGCTTACGGTAACTGATGTAAGGAGATAAAGTTTGCAATTCCCTCAAGAATATTCAAACGCAGATTATCATTAAGTTAATTTCGGAAGTAAAATCCCCCTGTTCTTTCTCCAGGTCGTCCATGAAGAGTGGAGGAACTCGTGAACATTTTTATTCTTCTTGTTCGGTGCAACAGAGTGGTGGCGGTGAACATTGTACTGGCAGTGAGTGTCCAGACCACTTGTCCACAATTGTGTACTTGGCAGTTGGACACAGAGAAATCGAGCTGGAGTCTACATGGAGAAAAGTGAGGGGGGTAAGAGAAGCAGCCCTGGAAGCTCTTCTCGAAGAACCTACAGCCTCTTTAGTAGCATAATCAATCTTTCCTCCTCTCCAGCAGTTAGGACCTGTGCTGGTGGCTCACCACACACGTCTACTTCCACTACAAGTCAGCCTAACAAATTATCTTCCGATGCCACCAAAAAGAAGGTTCTCTATTCCTCTCTCTCACACACACACACATATACATACATACATATACATACATACATACATACATGATGAGCATATTAATAATCACACTAACTACTTATCTCTATATAGAGGCAAACATCATCTCCTCTATCCGCCCATTAATTAATGTTCCATTAGCTCCAACAGTTTCACTTCCAATTCTTATAATAGCTCTCTGCTTCTCCATCCTTCTCTCTTTCTCTTCATGTCTACTCACCATAATGTTAGTGCACACTTTTTGAGTGTCTCTCATGCTAATTTCTTCTTCCGTTAACCTCATCCTATCTTAGTCAGACTCATTTTTACCACAATTCCTCTTTGCTGTGTGCCGAGTAGAATCGTCTCGCTCATATTATTCTACCCCGATAGACCATTTGTACAACTTTCCAATTAATGCTTACGAACGTAAGCGCTCCACTTATTAATAAAGTTGAAGGAGAATAACAAATTACTGTTTAACCTCCCTCTAAGAAAACCTTTCTTCCAAAGAAACCTCTTACAAGATAAACACCGTTTTCTGAAAAGGGTGATTTCGATATTATCCTTACTTTATCCCACTATAACTATAAATTGCACACTCTACAATATTCCAGACTATATCCTATATATATATATAAAATGTAGGTACTTGTACGTATCACAGAAATATATTCATCGATGTAATGCAATTTTTGGATGTTTGCGTACACACAATGAAGGGAATTCTTTTTCAAAAGGGCAATCTTTCTCTATTCTTTTAAGTTATATTTTATATGCCCTTATCCTTCTTTGATGCTGGTTTAACATTCTACCGTGATAGAATTTTGTGCATTACATAGCGGCGCTAAAGGTTTCTATCTTGTAGATATTTTTGTCTTGGAACGTTCAGCAGCAGGAATACAAAGAAACAAACTTTCGTTTGATGTTCGAACGATCTAAGATGACTGTCTAATTTTGTTACAGAAAAAAGGAGATCAATCCCCATCACTTTCGAACTCGAGTGGGGGGAACGCTCCGATGGGCCCAGCTCCAAAAACGCTGTCAATTATGACAGCTTTGAATGAATTAGTGATTTCTGATCAGACAGGTGCTGATCCAAGTGCGCCGTCAAACGTCAATCGGATCGTTTTCAGTCCCAACTCTTTTTCTCAGCCCAGCTCCTCTTCTTCCTCCTCTTTCCAACAGCAGCAGCATCAGCAGCAGCATCAGCAGCAGCAGCATCAGCACACCTCCCTCCATCAAACCATCAAGGGAAAGCGTGTCTCTAATTCCAGTGGCACGGCCGAGCAACGCAAGTCGCTTACTTTGGGCAGAAAACCAAAGGCGCTGGATAAGGAGCCGTTGAAAAACCACCAAAGGAGTAAATCCAAAGAGAGAACACCAGACTGGATATGGAAAATATTTAGGCTGGCGAAACACGGACGACTGCAGGATTTGGTGAGCTTATTTTTCAATATTTCATGCATGGCCGCCACTTCATTTACATTTACTCTTCTAATGACGATGATAACGTCGATCAGAGATTTCACCATGGAAATCTCCCACACAATGGTGCCACAGCATTTAATTAAATAGTTTCCACGAACCAATGAGCAATATTATTCCCCTTCTTACATTGATTAGCAGAGAAATGTGTGTAGGCGCGATATTTGCTAATAATGGGAATGCTAAATGAAGCCGGGCTCTGTGCTGGCAACTCAGTTAGCCAGAGAACTGCTAATATAGTGAAATGGTAGGACGGATACGTTTCTAAATGATTGAATTTTCTTACTCTCTAAACGAAAGTGTTGCATAATTTGATCTCGAGTGGATGGATAGGTCACCATTAGAATCGGATCGCGAAACGCGCCGGGGAGGGAAGCCTATATTTATCTCCAGCAGCAGTCAGTTCTCTTCCTACTGAAATTCTAGCAGCCACCTCAACAAAGTGACTCAAAGCCCTACTAATGGAGTTCGTAACGAAGTTCTCGTATTTACCAAGGCACAAAATTACGCTATTAGTCTGCATTTGAAATATCCAGTGAACTAGCTCTCTCTCTCTCTCTCTCTCTCTCTCTCCTCTGTCTCGATTACAAGCTACGGATGAATACTTGCATGCATGCGCTGGTTATTGCAGAAACTTATTTGTGTTCCAGGAAGCACACACCGGTATTGTACAATTCCTACTGTTCCACCAATGTTCGTACTTACTACCTACTTATATAAGGCAACGTCGTCTCTACTACCATTACTACTGCTACCATGGCAAATTCCTGCTTTCACTGTGTGCAAGAATTACTGTGAATTATATTATTATCGTGAAAGGGAGGCCTGAAGGAGAATTCCAAAAGTTAGCCCGATTTAAAACCTCGAGCACATACATATCCTCCTCCTCCTCGTCCTCCTCCTCTGCAATAATATATTACCCACCTCTCTTGACAAATTTCTTGTATACAGAATCGATATAACTCTGTGCACTATAAAGTCATACATACAAATGTATGTAATGAATAATGTACAACATAAAATATATTAGTTTGCTCTACGGTGGCTTGGCTTCTAACGTTTTTACATCTAATAGAACTCTGGTAACGTTATCGTTACGTTCACGTTGTTACTTAGAGTGTACCGTACATAAAAGTAAATAACGAAATAATATTCTCTCAGCGTCCCTCATTCTTTTCAAGATGTGCACGTCGCAAACCTATGCTCTCTCCGTGTGCTACGGCTAAAATAAGGACTGGCCTTATGGCTTACGCCAACTTAAATAGGTATTCAAGGGAAAAGAGAGAGAGACAGAGAGAGAGAAAGAAAGAAGGATGACGACGACTTTCTCTATCTGTATATTCAGTTGTCTGTCGATAATATAGATAAGTGTAAATCAATCCGTAGGTGTTTGGGCCAAAAAACGTTGCCAATTCAACGTCTAAATGTTAGTGTGAAGGCAAATTTTCTATGTGTCTTTTGGATGCAGGAACTTGTGATCTCACCAGTCTATACGAAAAGACATATTTTATTGCAAGATGTCGACTTTTTGCCGAATAAAATGTGGAACAACATGAATAAATCTGGATTAGCCAGGAAAGTTTCACCATTTGTAGCTCCCGGGACTCGACGAGTACCTGCTACAGTACAGTATTGTGTGAGTAGATATAGAATGTGTAGCTACTTACAGTTGAGCAGGTAATTAGTATGAATCTGTAAGTATATAGTTATATTGCCGGCCACTGAAATACTGTAAGTATATGGCTTTCATTGTGTGAATTCATCTAATAATACACGTGAATGGTGCAGAAGTGTGAATTGGAGTATGAAGATAAATGTGCACGAGGAAATTATTCGGTTCCACTCAGGCAACACGAATAAATTAAGCAGTATATCCTTACAAAACACAAATACGACTGTCAATCAATTAATCTGTGAAGCCGGTCGTACAGTCCAAAACGCAATTTGCTGACAGCCACATTTACTGTCTTTATTGTGTGAGCTGTGTCTCTACCAACTGCTGACAACATTATACTCCTTATCAGGAAATTTTGATCTTGTGCGAGTATAAAGTGTGAGTAAGGCTTTCTGTGAGAGAATGAGATTCTCCGAAATTCTCATTCCACACTAACCATTGTGTCGTAGCAAGAACTATTAATTAACTAATTGTAAGTAAGAGGAAAATGCCTGTGTATTTACAACTATCGTAGTAATTAAACTAGTGACACACATTGTGGCACGTATGCAAAAATTACTGCAAAGTTTGAGTACATTTGCATAAAATTTCAATCTCAGGAAAGCAAACTGTAAGTGAGTGGAGGACAGGAATCTTATTGAAAGGCTGAGATAATGATTAGAATATCGATCTGATTTCCCCCCTCTGTTTCGAATTGCAGCAACACTCGCTGAAGGGATTGGATCCGACTCTGGTGCGTCACTTGGCCGATGCGAAGGGAAACACTTTGTTGCATTGCGCTGCTCGCGGGGGACACGTGGGCACCCTTCAGTGGCTCGTCTCCATCCTGGGTGTCCACACGGAAGCGGCTCTGAACGATCATAACCGAGCCGGTCGAACGGTCATTCTGACAGCCCTCAAAGTGAGTCTCTCCATCTATTACCTATGTAGTGTAGGGTGGAAATAAATGCATTTTAGAAAAAGAAACGGATATTTATTGGTGAGAGTGAGAGAAGCGGCATCGTAACTTTGATCTAGAGTGCCTCTGCTGCTAATACTATTACTAGGGCTGCAGATACGACTAATAGAGCACAGTTCACCCCTGCCCTGACTAATAAGAAAAATAGAAGTAGATAAAAGTTTTCTTTTTTTTGGAAAGACTCGACGTGAGGAAAAAGTCGGGGCTCTCGTGCACACAATTGTATTCTGTACATTCTACTCTGACCTATCAGTACACCGAACACTCCGTCATGCGTCAGCAGTAAACATGTGCTTTGTATTTCATTGTTATAGTCGTGCAGCGAGTCGTATTTCTTCGCCTTTATACTGGAATAGAGCACGTCCTGCTCTCCAGTAGTAGTGTGTAGTAGGGATCGTAGTAGACGAAGAAGAAGAGGAAGAAGTAGTACGACGACGACGACTTCCACCACATTGATTTCCCCCACCACCAAGTAGAATAGCACTATTGTGTATGCAGAAGAAGAAATAGTAGTAGTAAATAGTGTACAAGTATCAAGTTAACATTGACAATCGATAAATCGTAAATTTTTATGAAAATATGCTCTTTTTGCTGAATTTTCACGGAAGAGTGGCCAACTAGAATGCTTCCAATGGCTGGTGCTGAACACGAGTTGCGGTGATAATGCTCTGGTACCAAAGGAGGGTGACAGGTCACTGCTACACTTTGCAGCTAATTATGGAAATATGGAAGCCGTCCGATGGCTGTGCCACGAGCTCGACGAAAGAAAAGTTCAAGTAGATATGAAAGATGCTGCCGGAATGTAATTAACTTTTTTTGATATGCTTGTAACAGTTAAAACAGTTAAACACCTTCAGTTCTTTGATTTTTAAAGCTAAATGTGATTTTACAATACATTTTTAATGTAAGCATTATTTTTATTTTGACTTAAAATTGAACTTGTATAATATATCTGATGATCGCGATCTCTTTTGGGTGCTCACTGGCGAAAATTTTCACGTTTTGACAAAATAGATTTTCTCGTGTTTAACTACATTATGTTTTCCAAGTTTTCAAAGGAAACGCTCTGATTGTAAAAAAAATAGATGTTAAATTATTAAATTGTTTTTTGGCAAATGAAAGCAAATTAGTCATGAGCGTGCTTATGTGAGATGTATTATTTCACACAGTCTGACTTTTCTAATCCTAAACCACATAGTTTTTTTTAATTCTTGTAAAATATTTTGGCTGCATTCATGAAACTGATTAGTGTGAGCGTTTCCTTAACATTTCGGTTTAATGTATGTATTTCTGGAACAACGTTTCAAAGTTTGATTGCGAACATTATCCGATTCTACCAACAAAACAAGTGCATTTTATAATGCAGTATTTTAAAACCCATGTAATTTTTTCAGTGAATTTTTTGAAAACAAACTTCAACAAAGTACAATGTAATATCTAAAGTCATAATTTTAATTTATAACGATTTATAATTATTTACATCTAAACAAATTTATCAAATACCTATGTGTGCAATGTTCGTTGTACGATCTTTAACAAATTCTCACCTAGAAAAAAGAATTACTTACCAAAGTTGCCATTGGTCAAGGTTTCCTTGATTTCAATGACGTCGTCGAACATTGATAAATTTTCCATGTCACTCTGGTCATCTGCCCACCACCCCTCTTCCAGCGTAATTTCTGGAATTTCTGCCTTTTGTCTCTTCCTTTGACGTAACATTTTGACAAAAGAATAGCTTGAAATTTTTAACCCCAAAATTTTACGCTTGCAGATCTGTATTAAATATCTCGATCACAAACAATGAACATGCAAACATAAAAAGCGGGCTACAAATGTATGCAAAGTGTAGAAATTTCATTTTCCTTGTTCACACACATAATATGTGCGTATGTACATTAGGAAATCACTGCGTTATGCAGTCCATATTTTAAAACATTTCGCCCGCATACATTATGCGTTTATTGTAATTACTATAATAAATAAATATTTTATGAGACCCCCTATACGGAATTTTCATTTGACAGGTCTGCGCTTCATATGGCAGCCAAGTCTGGATGTGTCGACGTGTGTCAAGAACTCATGTTGGCAGGAGCGAATCCATTATGTCAGGTTAGTCAATTAGTCTTTGTCTGTGCTGATATCGTGTACGTGCCATTTTGTCAATTCCATACATTATGTACGATGACACAGTGCGATGGCTCACAACACACCAACCAGAGTAAATATAAATACTTGCTTAGTTAGTGGCTCTTCGTGGGTGGGGGGGACACTGTTTGTAATCAGTATCTTTTTTATTTTGCTAAATAACACAAATAACAAACGCTCACTCACTACCACTTGGCCCCCATAGACACTGTACAACCAAGAGGGGGGGGGGGGGTGAGATACTTTTTTCTACCAATATATAAATGTGTACTTACACAACAGAGCAGCAGAAAAGAGAGAAACAATAATTCTCTGTCAAACAGTGTTAGGCCACTGGAGGATGCAATCACGTACAGAGATCACGATGAGCTGCTGCAGACACATCCACTGTGTAAATAAAAACGAGGGGAAGGAACAACGAGCCGATTATATTTATTGCAAAAAATATTCCTTTGTCTCTACTTATTAGACGGAGTTGGGCTGGCGGCCGTCAGATTTGGCCATTCGTCATGCTCACATGGAATGTGCCAATTATTTTATGATGGCTGAAGCAGCTGGATCACTGGGGAACGAGCTCCACTTTCTTCTAGAGGAATTCAACGCGCTCCGTCAAGAACATGAATCTCTCCGAACGCACTTCAGGTTCGCGTAAACAAAAACTCATTATTACATTTATCTACTGCATTATTTACACAAAACTTTTCTATTAACCTGTAGAAACTCCCGCATTCACTCCCGCCCCACACAATTTCCCTTTTCATTACAGGGTCAGCACTTGAACCCACCAAACGTAACATCATTACAAGCTAAACTTTTTATATACAAACATTTTGCAACTCCCAAACCTAATTATCTAATTTCTCATCTTTGCAATTCCTCCAAGTGCTGGTAACTGTTTTCAGGTCCTTAATGCAAGTCTTAAAAGTATTGTTCAGTACAGCCAACCTCTGCATTTATAGTTTTAAACTAAAAATTTAACGTAGGTAAATGAAAAATGTGCTTTATTGCTTTACAGTCGTATTAGTACATAGAATAGACAATTCTTAAGCAAGCAATATCTGCAATGCAGTCTCTGTTCACAGCCACAATACCTACCCACCAGTTATTGCCTGTTTTTTAACTAAATGAGATATTAGAGATTGCTGATAGTGAAGCATTGCAGCTTTCGGATGTTCTCTCAGCAAAAGATTCTCCCATTCACCGACTCGTGTGCAGAAAGCTGCAGTAAGTCAAACCAGGCAATAAAGAAGCAGACAGGCAGAGAGAGAGAGAGAAAGGCAGGCGAACTGAAGGTAGAAAAGTAATGAATATTTTAGATGGCTCCTGCACAGTTTTCATGGCGTGCTGAAAAATGCGTACATACATTTAACAGAGAAAATAATAGAACTATCAGTTCGCCCGCATTTACAATTCCCCCCTTATATTTAGCATAAAATCTATGCGGCAGCTGGACACATTAAACCTAATAATACTAATGATAACAGTGAGGAATGTTCAGTTAAAGATCGCACGGAATGAATCAAAGAGAGAGAGAGAGAGCGAGAAGGATTTGTGACTTTGTGTTTGTGATAAAATGCAATTGTCAAGCAGAATCTCGAATTACACATGGGACACAGATATGGAGTCGTGATTGTGTCTTGCAGACATAGAGAAAAAAGAGTAAGGGAGGTAGAGAGCGATGAAGCTATCTCCTGAATATTTCCAATGGCTAAATCTTATTTTAATGTGATTTGCAGGGAGGTGCTGCGTGTGGGGAAATGGCTTGTGAAGGAGCGGGGTGATCTGATCAAGAATTTTCCATCTGTTGGCTCCAAATCATCACCGGAAGCTACACTTCTGTTAGGAGGATCAAGTAATGGAGCTCGATTTTCAGAGCTGGAGCACAAACTGGTGCGAGCGGAGCAAGCCTGGAAGCGACTCCAGCCTGTCGAAGAATTTCCCACCGCCGTCGATGCAGATTTCAGCCTTTCTAATATAAATAGCTCAGATCTACTACAGTGAGTATTTGACTCGTTTACTTCTATTTACTAGACAGAGGAGACTGTAGTGTGTGGGTAGTGAGCATTTCTCTCCTTCACCGTCTCTCTCTCGCAATCCATCCCCGCGACTACTTTCACATTCATGCTTTCACTCACTCTCTCACGCATACACAGTTCCACTTTCTTTAATATGTTCCTCTCCCACTCGCCTCCTATATGTAAACACACACACTGTAGTCGCCGTGCAGGCAGAGACCCAGAGACCGAGAGTGTCTGCTGTGTAGGAGTATTCGCGGTGGTGATCTATATTATGTGTGAAGCTTCCGTTGCATTCTAAAATCAATAGGTCTTATCGCACGGAGACTTGGTCGCTTTCCATGTCTCATAATCCACGCATTACTTCACTTCATTCTATTTCTCACACTCTCTCATTATGATGTTGGTGATGGGACAGGAAACGGTTGGCTGGTCTTCAGTCGCGTCAAGATAAGAGTCTGGCTGCGGAGGCTCTGCTGAGTGCCTCGTCGGCGGATGAAGATAGCGCCGTGAGCGACGACTCGACGAACACGGAGGAGACCCGCTCCCGAGACCACCACCGAAGGGCCACTCACCGGCTCACCAGCCACGCTCGACATCCCCAGCACAATCTCCCGTCGCCTAATTATAGGTCGACCACTGCACCTTGGCTTCTACCTCCTGATGACTCGCTGCTCACACAACTCTCTCCCATCGTCAAGCAAGTCAACCATTCACCGACGATAGACCTCCTTCGGGATGCCTCCTCCAATTCATCAATTTTCCTACCAACAGGTAATCACTCTTCCGGCACATCATCTCCGTCTCTGCTCATTCTTCTTATCAGCTCCACACCTTCCCCTCTTTATCCCATATTATATTATTTTATATTTAGATAGACAAATATTGATCTCATGACCATTTGAGAATCTCACGTCTGAGGCTCGTCTGAAAATCATTTCACAACTGTGGCTATTCTGCTGTTTGCAGTCACCATCTCATTGTCCCTGTTTTATGCTTCCCCTTCCGCACACACACGAAGGCAGCGCCCAGCTTTGAAAGGGGGACAAGACTCTCTGGCAGAAAAAGTCCTTTATATTTCCAAGTACAACTACTTCCCCCACCGCTAGCCTAAACAGCCTCTCAAAAGAATGGAGAGAGAGAGAGAGAGCGGACATTATGTTGTGTGCCTATTAGCTAGTCACTTATTAAAGATATACGAGCAGAGGACGCAGAGGACGAAGAGTAGTAAGCAGTCACTTGTGCTTTTCTCCCAAGCTACCCGCACAGAGACTCTCTGCATCCCTGCATGCATATGCATATACCGTGTTGTACATTAGAATGTGCCATTATTTGTAGAAGTTTCTGCTGAATTTTGTTCACACGTACAGGAGACCGTATCTACGTTTACGTTATGTGAACGAGAAGCAGTTAGTGGAATTTATGTTGTGCTAGCTTTTCCTGTTTGTTTTTCAGTCGGAGTTGGCAAGGTTGAGTCGGGAGCTGGGAGAGCGTCTCCGGTCCAACAGAACAACAGCAGCAGCAGCAGCGGCAGCAACGTTTATAGTCTTGCTGGAGGAGGAAGCAGTCGTCAGACCAAGTCAGCATCTCCAGCAATTGCCGTCCTAGAAGTGATCGAGCCTATCCAGCTACCCAGCACCAAGGTCTGGCTCTCGGTTTTCTGTCTCTTTCACATGCCTTGCCTTATCGTAGTCAATTGAGACGCATAATTGAATGGTGGTCTAACCAATCAGGCTGAGTGAGCATATATGCAACTTTTCCTGTGCTCAGGAGAAGAACCTCTCCAGTAGCTCGCTATTCCTGTCGCTTCTCTCTCTGCCTTATTGTTGGGATTCTCTCTCTCTCTCTCTCTCTGTGTGTCTCTCTCTCTTTCTGTCGACCTTCTCTTCTACCGCATGCATTAAATACGTACAATTATCTCTAGACTATTCTCTAAACTACAAGTAGGTAGTAGTAGGACTCTATCATCTATTTTGCTACCCTTTTCTTCCTTAACTGCTTCTCAGCTTTTAACTAATCACATTGAGCAGGGAAAACTCTCTGGAAACTATATATGTATAGGGTTGGATAAGTGTGCAGTCTCCACTGTGCATATAGCCCCTGTATAGGTTATTATGGTGCAAACACTGGAATCTTCAGGAGCAGATGATAGGACACGCAGCCAACAAGCCAAGCCATTGGTTTGGTATAATAACAAGGAAAGTTTCGTGTCAGTGCTCACACTGAGAGGCTGCATACTACAAACACTTCGTGCACACACTGTTCACAGTTAACAAGTAGAGCCGGTAGACTTTTCTCAGAGTGACTCGGTACGCTTTAAAAAGTTCCAGGCGACAATACGAAGAATATAGGTTTTTGTTGAGGAGAATCCGTGAGAGAAATGTACTGGCAGTAAATGGACCGTAATGAAAATAGATGCTAGAGAGCTCGTATATGTACTTACTTACGCCTGTTGGAGAGTAAGTGAAATGAACGGATGCGTGGGCATTAGCGAGCTACTGCTCGTGATTACGTATTAGCCGAGCTCACAGTCACTAGGTGCTCTGATTGAGTCGTATAACGGGAACTGTCACACACAACTAGCGAAACTATTAGAATTTTATAGGCGCCAGTCCACCAGATCTTTAAAAACGTCTAATTTGACGTGCTTAACGTATTTTCCACATTTATTCTGGAATGTGACAGCAAATCTGTGCCCTCACCTTTTATTGTCAAAAGTTCCTAGTGTATCAGCTACGTGCTGTCAAACAACTACAGACTCGGTGACTCAATTCAATGTATATTTTCCAGTGACCTGCGAGATAAAAAAAAAGAAGTAACTTTTACTGGCAAAACTCACACGATTTGTGTCACAAGGAGGCTGACCTTGATAAAGTTTGACGCACACAGAAATAGACATTTCTTTAGAAACTCGAAACAAGACTATGAATTGGTTCGTGGAATCAATAAAGTGTGAGTGTCAAAAGCAAACTCCATTAGACAATGCCTAAAGAAATATTGCATTGAAGGCGTCTAAGTGAATTTATAGCTTTGAGCGCTGTGCAAAAAGAAGATCATAGATATTCACAGAGGCATTTATTATCTTATTCAGTGATGATAGTGAGATCAATATTTTTTTTTCTGGGTCACGAGAATTCTGCAATTAATTTTTTCCTATCAATTTGTTTCAAGTTTTGTCAGCACTTGTGCAAGTCTTAGTACGACATAATATTATATAGATTTTTTGACTGAAAATAAACGTGGAGGCGTTGAATTCATTTGAAAGAAAATTGCATGAGAATTTAGGGCTAATGTTGGAGAGTGATTTATTCTCCGGACGGGGGATTTGCTTGGTTGCGGGCGGGTGAATGGAAAACTCTGTAGGTTGTGGGCCATTCATCCATTCTTATTTGTATGACTCATTAAGGAAAGTATTAGTGAGAGGAAATGGGTTGAATTATGAAGAAAGGAGAAGAGGGAGCGGAGAGAAAGTATGTGTCGTCCTACCCATGGCTCAGAACCGGCAGTCTGGCTGCCTACCCTCCGATCCCGCCGAGGCCGCCGTTGAGAGCATTGTCGCTGAGTCCTGTGGTGACGGGTTCTGCCGGTGGAAACAGTAGTCGACTTTCGCCTGGATTGTTGGACAGCTCGGAAGCTGAAGTCAAAGCATTCTCGCTGAGTTCTGCCATCGAGAATGAGATGCAGCATACGTACAAGAATCGGAGACGTGTCAAGGGGAAACGTGAGGACGGATCGCCGCTCTCTCCTTCCGGATCTGTGTATTCCACAACAAAAGAGTCAGAGGTAAGCTACGTGCCATTGATTGATTGCTATTTTATTTCAACACGCTGACCACACAAAAGCCCAACTAATAAATCTCTTTTGCAAACTGGAAATTCCCAACTCGAAAAATATTTTCTTCACAAAGTACAGAAAATTGAATTTGAAATTTTGCACAATTTTTTTTCAGGGAATTTACCTCACACCTGATTTGATACGCGAAGCCCACCACGGACCGAGCGTGAAACTGAAGGGAAACAAAGCGTGGTTGGGGGCAATGAGTTCAGGAACAGTTGACGGGAGTGGATTGGAAGAGATCTACTGTGACATTAAAGGGGGCTCGTACTCGCCGTCAACGAGTTCCTCTCATCGCCAACAAGAGTTGACCAAGTGTGCAGATTGGAGCAGCTCTGATATGAGTGTAAAGTCGAACAGTGCCAAGAAAGCTGCCGATCTGCAGTTCTACTTACAGGGAGGTGATGCATGTGACGACAGTTGCTCCGAGCAGCGTTGTGACGCCTCGTCCGCATCCTCCACCTCCAACAAAGGCTTTGTGCCAACGCTCACGGTACTTCCTGTAGAGTCCACGGCCGTCTCCTACCCAATCATCTCCTCACCGTTCATCCACCAGAAACTTCACTCGACGGAAAGCCATGAAATGACTTCTGGTCCTTCGGTTCATGTTCCAAATGACAGCGTGTCATCCTCAAACACTCCGGTGATGCCTCGCTCATATTCCTCCGTGTCTGCAACCTCCACCGTTGTTTTCCCCTTAAGAAAGGCGGGCTGGAGTTCCCAAGAGCTGCTCACCACGTCCGAGTCCAGTCTGGGCGGGAGACTTTCTCCAACACCTTCGGAGGCCTCCCGGACAGAGTCCGCTCTTGCCCCACCGCCTTCGCATACATCTCACGCCTCTCAGAATTCCGATGTCTCCAAGACAGAGTCTGCCAGGGGTCAGCCAATGGAAGGGGCAGGGGTCGGTGACGGAGACGGTGAAAGTCGGGAGAAAGGCGAGAGTTTGAACACATGTGAGTTTTCGCTGGAAGGCACTTCTCAGCAGCAAATCGCCTCAAAGGCTGACGAGAAAAAGGGCGATAATGTATCTGCCAACAAAACGAGAAAAGAAGACAAGCAGGATGACGGTGAGGACGATAACCGAAAAAAGAATTGCATTGGCACTGTCTCACAGAGCCTCCAGGCTGCGCCTTGCATTATCCGCCCTCGAGTCTCCGCTGGCATTCACAAAGCCACAATCCAACGAGTCTCTAAAGTAAATCAATAATCTTCACTTCTATACGGTAGCTTTTTTTATTCAAGATACGAGAACACCTCCTTACACTTATCTCTACTTGATACTACGGCAAATCTAACGCATTTTTTTTCTTTACCATTTATTCTACACATTGTATTGGATAGGCTATACATTTTACCTTCCTCTTCACATAAATGCGAGAGACGTCTACTAAAAGCATAGCAACGCTAATGCGCTCTCTCTGTCTCTGTCTAGTACGTATACTTGAACGATGATGCGAATAGATAGACTTTTGTGCGCAGTCTTACATGAAAATTTCACTCGAATAGCGGAAAAATGCCATACTGTACTCTCATATAGGTACACAGAACCTTTACAAATGCACGGAATGAGCTAGCGGTGTAACCTGCATTGACATGTGCATTTTTTAACAGCTAACCAAGTCCAAACATTAGATTTCGTTGATGCTTCCCCAAAAAAAATCACTCTCAGTCAAATTTAGACGATTGTTTTGTGCAAGCACGTATATCTTTACTATTTACTGTGCGTACACATTCAATGCCATTACCTCTTTCGTGCATGTATGCCTACACAGCAGAAAATATTGAGTCGTTAGCCTGACTACTCGCACTACATACTTTCGTAGCACACAAGTGGAGTTGTTGCTGTTCTGTCTAGACAAAGGAAACTACTTAACGACCGTGGTAGCAGCACCGAACAACGGCCTTGCAGTCAATGTAAAATGAAAAAGTGACTTTGTGCAGAGAGAGAGAGAGAGAGAGAGAGAGAGAGAGAGAGAAAGGCATGAACCTTAAAATGCTCAGTTCTTTGTGAAATGTTAGTTTGTGTTGGCTGACGAGAGAATGAGAAGAGCGAAAGAGAGAGAGAGACTGGACTCTGTTGTTCCTTATTGCCACACGTACATACATAAAGTAGTGCACAAGGTAATGGTGGCTATGGTGTGATGAGATGTAAGTAATGTTTTGTGAGCCGTGGCAAAGAGACCTGACTGTGAGTCAGTGAATGACTGACAAACTGTGAGTGAGCGACTGAGAGAGAGAGAGAGAGAAGTAACTATACATTGGGTTCTCTGTATCACATCCTTGAGATCAGGTGCTTTTACAACTGCAAAGTTTTTTTCCAAAGTGGTTTCTCTACCGTTAAGGGTTTTCTGCAAGAGAACTCTTGAGTCTTGACAAGATTCCGATCCGAGCAAACAGCCTGCAGTACACAGGGGTTTTTCACGACCACGTTGTTGAGGTATACAGTTTAGGTTTTGTGCAATGCTGCATAGCATTGCAATATAATTCATTAATGTCTATATCTCACCCGATGCCCCGTCACTGCTGTTTACTATCTGTGTGTGGACCGAAGGGTGAAAGTAAACATCCAAGTGGGCGCACTGATCGAGAATACTTATTGTTAGCAGTTCGAACAGCGCTTTAAACATGAGCACATGTATTAGCAGTGAATGAGAAAATGTTGTTGGTGTAGTAGATGTTGCCGTAGTGATGGAAGTGGTGGTTGTGGACAGAGCACAGAATGAGGATGGTGTGGTGGATGGGCGCGTTGGGAAAAATGAAGAGACAGCATTTATCTGTCAGAATGGTGAAAGTGTGTGTGGGCACTGATCGATGATGGTTGTTTTGTTGCAGAGCGTCCGAGGACCACCAAAGCCCTGGTATGAGATCGAGGGTTCGGACGACGAAGGAAGTCTGTTGCGAGTGGCCAGATCCAGATCAAGTCGCTCTTCCCGTCTCTCCACCTCAAGCTTCAGCAATTCCGAGAGCGAGAATGAGTCTGAAACGAGTGACGAGCACGATTGCGATCCCTCCTGCCCTCGACATAATTGTCCAGATTTTGTCTGAATATCAGATTGATTCGTCGATAACTTATCGATCACTTATTCCCGCAACACTGTCTCCCCTTTTTATAGAATACTGTCAAGTGTAACAGTAGAACCAACCATTTCCAACACATACACAGGAATATTCTCTCTCCTGCTTTTCTAATCCCCAATGCTCCCAGTCAGAAAAAAAATACTTTTTCCTTGTCACGAGCACTTTGACGGAATTCTTTCCAGTGTCACCATTAGTCTTGCCTTCCATTATTGAATAGGTAACTAACAGCGTAGTAAGTAATAGTAATACGGTACATATGAGTCTGGGAACAGGGATCCTCCTATGAGTTTGGCCTGGTATCCCCCGGCTCTATCTCCCCCACCTCTATACCAGCTGCTCGCCCAGATACACACACTGACACATGCTCAGTTTTTTAAAATTTATTGTCTTTAAGCTGAGTAACGTCTTCAATATATTTGCTGCAGCTCCCACTGACAACTTACAGGTATTATCAATTATTTGGGTTCCGGTTTGATGTGACCAGGTCGAACGTTCTACTCTCTGTGTCCCCCATCCATCTTCAATTTATGGAATGGCCAGGGAAACGACCACCACTGGAGACTTCCAAGCCAATCTACACAACCACCAACATCTGCTCAGGATAAGTGCTGATTTGAGCCATTCAACAACCTCGTTTGATGAGAGAGATGGAGAGGCGCACGATGGTGGGTCCCCGGACTCCGCGAGGCTCTTCAGAAAAATATATATGTATAATTTCTATCCCCTCTCCCGTTTAAGTACAAACTACAACAGTATAGTTATTATTATTATTATTATTATTATTATTACTATTAATCATAAAATACACAAGATTTTGTTGTGTTAGTGACTTTTTACACGTATTTTCCAATATGGACTTTTCAGTTGGACTTGATTGTGTGTGGTAGTACTTAGAGAGTAGTTAGTAGGAAATTAAGACGCTGCTGCATCGTAACTAACCAGTGTCTACTAACAATGAACTGAAATAAATTTGACGACTGTAATTGAAAATTGCCGCTCATTATTCCCCCATTCCACTTAATGGCTACTCACATCACTTATTTGTCAAGCTACAAATTGCCGTTTGCCATCAGCAAATATATATAAAGGTTGTCAGAGAGCCGGAGACCGATTCACTTTTCATCTACAACGTGAGAGTAAGAGAGAGAGAGAGAGCGTGTCTGTGCCACCAACACAAAGAACCCTATCAGAGAAGTAAACGTGGAGAAAGCGGTATTTCCTCTTTGTCAATTCCCCTTTGTTGTGCATCGAGTAGAGAAAAGCTTTTTGTTTGGATATTTGCACACACAAAACACTGTGTGTCTGTACATTTCCAGAAAATTTCCCATTTTGCACGGAAAAAAGAAACATCGATTGTCCGTTCTCATTCACACAGAATAGTCAAAAGGCCTTTTCATACCAACACCTGAAAAGGAACACCAGCAGAAGAAGAGGAAACATTGGACGCCGCTTGACGGTTACTAATCTGCAGCTCAGCTTACCATCTCAAGCCAAACTAGTTGTATCATTCAACTTGCAGCATCATCATCATAATCTGTTGCTGTGTGCCACAGCCACTGCATTCTCACACAGACAGCCAGGTATTCATTCGCAAACAGATAGACACTGACTCTCTCACATGGAGAGAGCAGCTAGTAAACAGGTAAGCAAGCGAAAATATTTCTTTTCCTTCTTCACATTTGTTTCTATTCTGGTAGAATGAATCGATGGAGGATTCTCGTGTCCGGGGCCACCGTGTTGGCGTTGCTTTGTGCTTTCACTACATGTTCCTCCATACGACAAAGGTCGGACGGTTGTGGGCCTCATCCACTAATTGCGTTGGCTGTTGCGTCACGTCCATTCGGTAATGCCAACATCTGCTTTCATACTTTAAACCCCTGTACTTTCTCTCTATCTTGTCTATAGTGCACGTAACCACAAAGATATGGCTTAAAGAGAAAGTATAATGCTTCTGCTGCTGCCTACAGTCAGAACTTTGTGCTTTCTTGGGCGACGGCGATTCTGTAATAGAAGACACAGAGAGGAGACCATTATATAATGTAGTCAATGAGCATTCGTTCATCATTTGGCATGTGGGGCTCATTTCACGGTCTGTGAAACTGTTTTGACTAGAAAATTACTTCTCTCTCTCTCTCTCCCCAACTCTCTGTGTCTCTTTAGTGAAAAGCTCTGCGCTCGCATTCATTATGTGTGCAGTTGACGAGGGGGGAAAATGTAGCTTTAAAATGCACGTAAATAATCAATGGACTGTTCATGAAGTATAAAATCTCTTTCTGGCTAAGGATCAAGCACAGCCAGTCTCAATGATGTGTTGCGTGCCGTTCGAGCAGACCCGGATGTCTGGTCAGAGATGCAAATACTGCTAAGAAGATATGACGACTGTATTCGAGCAGGAGATGGGCTTCACTATAAACGGGATGCTGTTGCTGCAGGAGCAGCAGCCGGACCGCTTCTCAATGCTCCACCAGCCTGGTCCTCCTTCTAGGAATGAAACCCCAGCATTTCTACATCAATGTCACATTGGGCATTTCATTCTAAAATCATCTTCCGACAATCCTCCTCTATCTTTCTACCACCACCACCGCCGCCGCCTTTGTCGGTGCATTCAAAATCGTACAAATTCACTTCTCTTCAAAATTCCAACGGTTATCCACCGAACGTCTCTCTCGATTCTCCCTGTTTATTCCTCTTCTGCAATTACTTAAGAAAATAGATGAGCCAGGATGTTGCATCACGCATTCGGTTTCGTGACTGTATCTACCAGAAGTAGAGCAAGATACGGCAATGCCCACGAGTCATATTAATAGAACTCTATAACTATCTCTGTATATTACATATATAGTACGGTGCATTTTGATCTTAATTGGGTTTGGTGTGTAGAAAGAAAGAGAGAGAGTCAGCCGACATCTAAATCTTGTTTAGAGAAACGGGTACATTTGTATATGTAATTGTAGTAGTCGGTTGAAATATTTTGTGGGTTGGGCTTTATGTTGATGGTGATTGTGAAGTGACCCGAATAAAGTCCACACTCATTTACCCTCACTTAGTAGCCACAGAGCCGTGTACAGTCTACCGGATGCGCGCACAGACATGATTTAGAACGCTGTTGAAATGAGATCATTCCATTAAAGTCTTCCTGTTCTTTCCCGACTGGCAATGTTAGATGCCATTACTATTATATGCCCATAAGTCACACACTACCCACTATACAGAGAATAGACTGGTCAACTATCATGCATCTGTTTTCTTGTAGTAGCATTAGAATTGCGTACTCAAATATCTTATATCTCATTTCTGCATCTGAATGTCTACCACTAAGAATTCCTTTCATCACCACCGAAGGAGGTTCGTATAGCCGGAGGTGGAAATAAATGTCTGCAAAGGCTGAACCTATCCTTCCTGTGTATTTAAATACTTTGAGAGTGACTCCTCCCAGTCTTCCTATCCTACACTCGCAATAATGTGAGAAATATATTTTGCGAATGTTATGTGCCATAGGAAACTTATATAGCCTTGAAATAGGTGTGCACTTACTTAGGCAAAGTATTGTTTTGGGGCAATAAAACAGGTGAGAAGTAATGGCGACTGTGTGGAATAAAAAAAGAAGTCAACAGTTTAATGTACATCTTATACGGCGATTACAAAGTACTAAAAGTCTTAAGGGTACTCTGCGTCGGATTGAAACTGCATATTTTACTGTCATTCTGCATTTGATTGTGAGAGAAAGAATTACACGGTGGTGCTATAACCCATGACTTTATAGACTATAACTATAAATATAGGAATCCCCAAGCAGATCATGATGCATTCAGATTTACTAGCGACTGTCTCAGCCATTCAAACGATGTAATTTAAGTAGATACTTCATTTCAAAGGAATCCATTTCATTCCTTCGCTGATTCAGATAAAAGGCTAAAAAATCAATGCTATGCTTTGCTGAATAGGGACTGACAACAGCCGATATTAATATTGAAAAACGCAATAAAGAAACTAACCGTGAAAATACTTTTTTCCCTACTTCAATATTTCTGATCTCTATGTGTAATTTCATCGTGTGGAATTTCAATGGTAGCACACTGCACAACATGTATTCCCAGAAAGGCTGAGTTCTGGCAATTGTGTTGGCACGAAATAGTCCAAGATGAGCCCCGATCAAAGGCGTAGTTTGAGAATTATTGACTTTCAGCACAACAAAGGCACTCTGGGAAACGATTTTATCTGAAAGAGAAGAGCGTGTAGATGAAAGCGTGACGCCCGGGAAAATTTCAAGATCACCATCTAGCGTGAAGTGATATAAATCACTTTGAGATGTACTTAATCAAAATATCGAGCGCTTTCACTGTTCCGCGTGTGCTCTAGATTGCGAATTCGATTTTGTGTAGATGTCTTTCTATTTAACGATACACGGCTGTGCACATGTCATAAAATCGGACGGCACAACTAACAATAAAATTTTATGCACCAAAATAATTTTCTTCATTTCTAATTTAAATTCATAGCTAGCGACATTTTACCTAAAGTACATACCTAGTGCACATCCCTATCTGGGTAATAAAATTTAACTTGTACACTTGTCCTTAAGAATTATCGTCAGCATGATCTTCAAATGTAATTAAAAGAGATACACAATCTAAAGGCTCCGTTGCCCAAATTTGAGTACACGATTCATTTATATACGGAAATCTATGGGGATGTTTGCGGTGAGAGCGTTGCCGGTCTCTGCCGGGGCATCCACCCACAAAAAGAAGATCAGTCGACACACATTGTCGGTCGCGAAATATTTTTTACGTTACATTTCTTACAGAATTCTCATTAATTTTACATTGTGGGGAAGCTGGTGACATGACGAAGGCCGTGCTGTCCTGTCCGGTGCTTGAAATTGGGCCTCTTCCGGGTTTCTTGGCAGTGGTGGCTGGAGTACACCCGAGGCCATGAACAACGACCATGTTGATGCTCCAGCTCTTGGTCCAGATTTGAGTTGGCTGCCAGAATATAGGTAAATTAGACTACCTTGTCTGCAGTCCACTCAATCAACCAACAAGTCTATCGCCGTAAAGGCCCATCTACAGTCACAACATAAAAGCCAAGCCATATCGTCTATTTGCTTATCTTACAATTAGTTTGTTTCCCCTCCGTGTAACATTATACTGCTTTCCGTCACCAGCCTTGTAAATTTGCAGCTTTGGCGCTTCGTTATAATAATGTAGCCAGATGAGGAATCCTCTTAGTTGTTTGCATCAGGACGGTTGAGTGCTGGCACATTCAGCAGGACAACAACCAACGTGCCATTCCGTCCTTGGCTAAAATAAAGCGCATCCACACCGTGGCACTAAAATGAATACCAGTACATATAAACTTAATGAAATTGTGTTATGAATTGTATTAACAGAATTAATGCAGTGGGATAGGGAATTTAGTAGCCATTTTCATACGCCATGGTTGCAAAGCTGAGTATTTCCTACGGTGAGACGTAGACCTTTGAAATATACCTTGCTGTACTTTTCCATTCCAAATTAGTCCACACGAATATGGGAAATCCTGGAAAAGGTTTGTTGCTTGCAGAGAAAAATTGTTAGGAAGAATTATACTTGGTCAATTGAATATCAAGGTAGGTGGAACGTAGATATATACAGATCTACGAACAAAGAAGAAGGCTGTACATGAAAAACTTTATACACTAATTTTTTTGTTTATTCTGAATGTGAAATAGTATATCAAAGTATGTAGTACTATTTTATGGAGGACAAGGGAGTATGCAAGCAGAAGCACTCCATAAGTAAAGAGAGAGAGAGAGAGAGAAAAAAGAGAGGGAGCGACATCAAGAGATATATATAGATAAAATAAATCTGGAGAGAGATCGAGAGGTCTTACGACTGTGTAGTACACTAACGGTAATGAGATCGGAGTCATGCTGAGCGGAGTGGCTTATGCAGTATGAGTGATCTTTGGCGAATTGAGGGAGAGAGAGAGAGCCTATTGCTCTGATTCAGACTCGTTAATGTTTACTACATTGCCCCTATTCCACTTCTCTATTATTTTCGCCGACCGAAGCCTCTTATACTCATTTCGATTAGTCGGCTCACTTAGCTCAAAACGCTCTCGAAGCAATTAGACATTGAGATTGCAGAAAGAGTCTAGTGGATCTTCTTCGTATACATTACATCACATTAACTGTCTTTAATGTATAGTGAATTCCATGTACACACACACCTAGATGCATATAGTCACCCGTCACTATAGACATCCGACCACTATTTACCGACCGGATATTAGCATAGATAGTACCTATGTGCATTTCAAAGACGAACTATGAGGCAAAGCCTAAGAACTTTTCTATGGTTTGTGTTCAGGGCAGAGAAGTTGGCAAAGAGCAAAGCTATTTGCTACTACGTGAAGGAATGGAACAGATACGCTTACTTATAGCACTTACCTATGTAAGACATATCTATATAGAGATTTACTATATAGTCGCAATTCATGTCTGCTGCTGCTGCTGGAGACTGGAGAGAGATACACAAGAGCCTGTAACACCAAACACATCGGTGTTGAGAACGTGAGTGAGAGAAGACAGAGTCTGAGTGCGAGCTCTCTATATATACGACTACTAGAAATGCTACCAGGCAGACTAAAGAGAATGTCAAGCAACTGTGCATGTACAGGATTCTCTGTAAAGAAAGGATATCCTTCGTTGAGTCTTAAGTGGAATAATGCGTTTGGATGTAAGCGAAGAAAGAACATTTGTTGTGATACTTATGAAGAAGAAGGGAAAATATTCTCCACATCCTCAACGAGGACATCGAAGATTCTGCTTCTTCGCCCAACACCTGACTCCTCATCCAGAAAATCTGCCACAAATATATTGTAGCAACCCACATCCCTATTAATGGTATTATATAAGAGAGCTGAACCATATCTTTTCACTTCGTTCATACAAATAGTACACTGATGGTGAAAGCAAGAGCTAGCGGACCGATCGATCACAAAGTCTTTTAGTCAAACGGACAAATGGGCCATAAGAAATATGACACGCTGATTGCTCCATGTGCAATTTTATTAAAATTCTCTTCCACTGCAAATTTATTATTTGCATAAAATAATTATAATTTTAAATTAAACATTTCCAAACATTTATTATTTTGTATGAGTTTAGAAGTTCAGTTCAGTGGGATATATCTTTTCAATATTGCAAAGATATTTACTAGTGAAACGACAACTACTAACAAAGTCACAATTCATATGGTGAAGCTCACTGTCCACATCATTTCTCCGTATTGTATGGTAGTAAATAGATCTGCGACTTTGTCTTTGGGCGATTTTCTCTCTGGGGACTTGCTAGATCATAACCATGTAGAGAAAGAGAGAGAGAGAGAGAGAGAGAGGAAAGAAGAGCCCTGTAGCAAGCCATGCTTTGTATTGTGGTGGGAGGAAACCAAGCTAATATTATTTGGAGCGAATGAAATGAAATGCAAGGCAATACCGCACAACACATGCCTTGGTGGATCGTTCCACTTATTCCAATTTACAGTCTTTGTCGTCATTCTTTATATGATTGCATACACTTAGAATACAGCGGCTACTTCTAGAAATTCCGTTGAGCAGAATACATGCACATATACAAAAACACATTACACGTTAAGGCGAAGGCACGTACAGGTTCTTAAAGGAAAGCGCCAAATGGAAGCAATGGTTTTAGGGGAGAAAGAAAAGATAACATTCAAAATGTTCCACCTGCAATTGGTGCACAGTGTAGAGAAATTCACACGAAGACCTGCCTATTAAATATGTATACATAGATCAATACATTATGTGCTGGCTACAGGGAGCTAATAGAGATCTGCTAGCAGCTAGCGCTCAACCACTTCCACTACTACATACGCTGTCATTATCACACATGTGACCACATGTAACCACATTACACAGCATGAAAGCAGAACCGTCAGACCTACGTCTACTTTTAATTACAAACTAGTTTCTCAAAATTTACATTGCAGATCCGTGAACCCACACCAACGTAAATAACTCTGTGAACCTACGTACTCGGATCTCTCTCTTGCGAAACGCATGAGATATTTGTATTTATTTAGTCGACAGCGTCTTTAATGGTCATTACATATTCGATGCTCTTATCAGACACTCAATTATCCAAACGTAATTAACGAAATAAATTAAACAGATGTTTTTCTTTCAGCAGCAATAGTAATAAGTTACAGTATTGTCCATAGATGAATTATTATGCAGTCAGAATCGTTTTAAGAATAAAAACTCTGTTTGTACATTTCTACTGCTGTAGTTCTGCAAGTGTTCTCACAATTGATTTTTTCAGAGTCTAAGCTTGCAGGAATTCCTTTGAAGTTCCTTGAAGTTTCTGGGAACAGTGTACCAAAGAAGAAGTATGAATGAGCGCAAACTGTACTTTCACTTTAGCCGTCCACGATACGAACTACTCTACTATTTATATACAGATAGAGAAGCCTGTAGAATAATATACATATAGAATGGTGCTTGCAATTTTCCTTGAGATGTGTTCTCTGTGAGAACGTAGAATTTTGTGTTTAGTTGTGTAAGGATGGTTGATGTGAATGTAGGCCTGTATGAATAGTTGAAATTTGAATAAGTTGTAAAGCTATCCATTCTAAGTTGGACAATTTGAAAATATTGTTCCCTCTTTATATAAGCATAAGGACATAGTGGTGGAAAGTTTGAATTCTTAAGCTGTCGTTGACAGAAGAGGTCAAAATTTGCAAGAGAAACGATTCGGGGGGTTGACACATGAATGTCTGTAATATTGTCGTTCTCTAAATACACAGTGGTCTTGATTTAAGGCTCTATTCCGAGAAGTTGAGTGTGCAAAGCTAATCCTGGCACTCAAACAGGACCTGAAGAATAAAAATTTTTTGTTGGCCGCTTTAATCTCGTAGATTACTCAGTAAAATAGGCAGTCATTTATAGGAATGAGAGGTTCAACAAATCAGTCACAAAGAAATGAACCACCACACATATAGGATTATAAATGGGCTGTGTGCAGTCATTGAATTTCTACGTATTTAATGGTACAGAGTGGGGATAGCAAAATGACATATGAAATGGTCAAACATCATGTGTGTAACCTTGTGAGTAGCAGCAGCAGCAGCAGCAGCAGCAGCAGAAGAAGAAGAAGAAGAAGAAGAAGAGCTACTACTAAAAAGATAGGACAAAAGGAGCAAAGCCCTATTGTAAATGTGCTGTTACTTTTAGGATCAAACGAAGCCAGGAGAAATGTCGTATAACATACGAATGACTAGTAGTATGTATTAGTAGAGGGGGAATGCTTTAACCGTTTCCTACTTACGAACTCCTAACATTAAGCAGTTACCTACCACGGTGCATTTCTTTTCTTCTTCTTTTTTCCATTCCTCCCTTCCACTGTCATTTCTTCTCCTTATTCTAGTCATATGGCTTTGGCTTCTCTCTTCTCTCTCTCTCTCTCTTTTTCTCTGTCTCTGTGTGAGCGAGTTGACTTTACATGTGAGAGAAAGCAGTGGCCTACAGTAATTTTTCAGATGGAGTCTACGAAGCATGGGAGAATTGGTTTGCGTTTAGATAGCACATCAAATCTCGTGAAAGTAGACTCTGTAGTGCACAGAGTCTCTTACTGGAGTCTTAGTCAGCCTTACCATGCGTTTATGATTAGAAGACGACCAACTTTAAATCACATGGGGACACAAAGAATCCTTCCTCCGCTTCAACTATTTTTCTTCTACCACTCACTTCCATTCTTCCCTACATGACTTCCTTAAAGGTATGGCACAGCGGCCCAGAAACACTGTGGATGTAATTTTGTCGTACTTTAGAAACCTATACACTCACACACACACACACACAAAGGATAGTCGTCTGGTTACAAATTCCATTAGTCGGATGCCTATTGAACTCTGCATTACTATGGAACTGTGGGAAAATCGATAGACTTTACAAATTTTCAATTCCATTTTATGTAGAATTAAATTTAAACTAACATTTACTACGGAAACTGTATAACTGTTGCTTAATGCAATCGAGTGCTATCGAACATTAAAAGAAAACATATAATGACAGACCCTGTTTCCCAATTGCTAACCGCCTTTGAGTTCATATAAAAATTGGCTCTATACTGTGAGAGATGATATATGATAATACTGTGAAAATAAACAATGGGTTTTGTAAGTGTATACTATAGTAAGTAGAAAAGTTGTTGGAGAGCAATGCAATAAATTTGTAATTTAAATATGTAGACTGTGAACATCGGGGAACTCGGCGGAAGATATGACACAACATCGTGTAAGCGCAGCCAGCATAATAAATTTGACATGTAGACCCAGATTTGCAAACATTTTAATATTTAAAATGTTAAATTATATTTGTACTTTCCTGTCACAGTCCCAACTTTTCTTTCGCTACGACCCCTACAGGTAATTTCTATTGAGAATTGTACAAAACTGCAGTATTATATCGTGATACAATTTTCGAAAACCCTGATATTTAATAAAAGTAGCTAAGGACAGAGTTTTTCTAAATCATGTTTTTAATTCTTCATATTGCGACATTTCCTGTCGTTTTTAATGCATTAATATTTTAAGGGTTATCCATCTAGCTCGTACTTCCTATTTACAGTAGAATTTAAATTTTATAATTCAAACTTATTTTTAATGCAGTCAGACTGCGTGCAATATGAACGTCAAGCACTAATAATACATCCTTTTAGGAGGAAGTATTTTAAGAATTTACAACTGTCAAACAGTAAGCTGTACATACATACATTCCTGTAGTGCATGTAGATTTAGGACAAAGAATATGACGAAATCCTTTTCGGATTCATAGCGTGGCCTGATATCATAAGATAAAGTTAGCAAAGAGCAAGATTATATGGCGTACAAAGCTATCCCCTGTACACTTGTATATCTTTCAAACAATAATCCGTACTCGAGAGTAAAAGTTTGTTTTTTCTTCCAGTAACAAGCTGGCGAAACAGAACCAAAATCTGTGGAGCACTACATAACATACAAGTGAGTGTAGTGCAAGAAGGTGAAGTGTGCAGCTTGTAAGTAGCAACAGAGCAGACATATCACATGTGCATACGAAGAAAGTCACTATATTATTGTGCTGAGAGGGAATAAGAATTCCGTGCAGGTTTCTTAACTTCAATCTGCCTCTTCCCCTTCTCCCTCTCTCTCTCTCTCTCTCTCTCTCTCTCTCTCTCTGTGTGTACTTGTTTACCATCAAATCTGGCCGTATCACATCTACCTGAGTAAATAGAACTGATTGCAGTGCAAACGGAGGAACTGGAGTATCTAAACACTTTTGCATGGAAACATGAACTTATACAAGAATACAGGTATTTACCTCTTTATTGGCCCTTCTATTGAATTATGTAGAAAGGAATGTTTGAAATGGCTACTTATTTCAAGCAACTAGTATAAGACGCATAAAGTATCTTTATGGGCAGAGAGTTGCTAAGAAATCTGCGGGTTACCTACAACGTATAATAATATCACTAGCAAAGCAATATCAGTTCTGTCACACTTAGGCCACCGAAGCGAAGGAAATTCAGTCAATGCTTGAAGTCGTCATGGAACCAATTCCGCTGAAGAGCACTTACTCCAACAGAGCCAGCAAAGGCATCCTCCACAGTATACCTTGTCATCTTGAGCTTTGCTAATATTTATAGGGCCGACAGAACCAACGGAAATAGAGCACACGGAGATCCCTGCTTCCTGTTGACATTTCTCTGCGACTTTGCCAACCAATACTACAGAGACAGACTGTGAAATGCTGAAAACTTTTATAGCAGGGTCACCCGTACGCTTATCTCACTCTCTTATGGTTATATAACTTTTTCACATCTGTATTAGCAATCTTAGTCCTATCCTATTACACATACATACATACTGTGCCGTAGATTTGTTCGAAAATTGTGATTTAGCCCAAAGCCAATATAGGATTGCAAGTGAAACTCTCTTTTCTCCTGAATTTGATAACGACTCGAAGCAATATCTCCCCCTTATTCATTGTGCTGGATGTGAATGTGTGACTTGAATCGTGGTGGTGGTGAATATTTATTTGAAAACGAGAATATTTTTATCTCTCCCATCTCACAGCCTACCACAAAGATACAAATTGTATTTTCATCTACATACAGAACTAGGACGTAGTTCTCTGTTGGGTTGCTGCTACGCCGACAGACACACCACCAGCTACCATTCTCTGTCAAAGGAGGGAAAAATGTACAGAGAGTGCCGTGCCCACACACAAACTCCTCTTCACTCTCTTATTCTCACCTCGAGGGGACAGCCAGCTCACGTCCTTTGTTTTCCCTTCATGTTAATGATTTCTTTTTCGCGATGACGACGTCGACATCCACGACAACGGCCACCTTCTCTCCAGCTTCACCGAGAAGCTCTCTTTATCCACCACTGTAATCCCCTCTGTCTGCATGTCACTGCGGCCGTAATCTTTTTCATGTTGCTGGGGACCTTTACCTTTTTTATAATGTACTGAACCTGACGTTGTACTCCATATGGCTCCCTGCTGACGTTTTTATGCTCATCGTTAGAATTTCCAACATCCTCATGACACTAAAATGGGGGAATCCGTGAACACCTCCGTGAGAATTAATGAAAAACTAAAGCACGAATAGAGCTGAAAATTGTAACTGAGAGTAGAATAATAAAGAATGACGGAATTTAACTACTCAACTTCACCGTTACGACTCTTTCTCCCTGTATACATTTGTCTACAACTACAAATACTACTACTAATAATACAAGTACACTTATATACATATGTTCCACAACAATTGATGAGCTGCACTAAAGCAGGGCTAAAAACACACATCATCATGTATAGGAAATTACGGTAGGTAGGTATCTAGCTGGTAGCACAATGTGATCTGGTGAAAGTTTTAAGGAAGTGAAAGTCAAGTTGCCAGTGAATGGAGAAGGAAGCACGTTGCATTCGTGCTTTCCAAAGTATCACCGCACAGATCACAGTTACTTCTATAAATAGGTCACACAGAACAGAGAGAGAGAGACAGTAAATATGGTTTTGGTTTCGGCAAATCACCAACAGCATTGAGACACACACACACACACACACACTGTGAGCATATATAGAGATAAATTGAAGAGATGTTTTAGTGTCTCTCGCCGAGAGAAGAAAAGAAGCAGCATTTTTGGTGGCTGATGATGAAAAAGAGTTGAAATAGTAAACGGAAACACAGTCAAGCAGCAGCAGAAGCACAGAGCAGGGATCTAACGTTTAGAAACAAAGCAGTTGATCCGTTCTGTATAATGGAAGGAGAAGTTGATGGCAGACGGCGAGCCGTGTGTCTACTATAGCCGTGTGCTGCTGTTGTGGTGTTTGGGCATTATATGGAGCTCAGTGCTCTAATGCTATGACGCTATGATATCACCCCAGTGTCTTGCTACAGCTCCCTCAAAGCTCCACACACCAAGAAGAATAGGCACTCAGTATCAGGCATCATGCAACGAAAGCATCGAGAAAGAGAAACTTTCTCCTTGTGGTACGGTATTAGGCAAAAGCTGAAGGAAGGGTAGCCAGGAAGGGAATTTGCTACGGCACTCGCTCCGCGCATACAACAGCCGAGGCGGAGTTTTAGACCTGGACCAAAATCTATAAGCTTTTTCCATAAGTCAGCTCCACAAGCTATATACACATATACACAACCACCACTTATATAAAGTCCCGCTCACCATAGGTATGTCTATACACACACAGTGTTGAATAGTAAGTCAAGTCAAAACTTACTTGTGTACAGTAGTAAGTATTAGCACTCGTCGTATTGTTACCAGTCCCCTACTTATATTTATTTGTAACAAACCCAAGCCATTATACAGCTCCCACTGCCACCAATACCTTCATACACCTTCCATCACAATCACCGTCCATGCTATGTACTACCACCTATGCACAGCTATGTAATTGGACACAAGCACTGGCCGACCGCCACTCTCACTGTCAACTGCGGTCAGATCGTCAAACCGAGAGAAACAGGAGGCAATTACATTGGCAATTTTTCTAATAAATACTCACTGATGGCTCACAGAACCTCAGATTCACTCAGTTTGCCAAAAAGTACACAAGTCATGGTGCACTGAGCAATCGGAGCTCTCCTCTGTCAATTTCTGGAAAAACTGACTGTGAGTGAAAGGCAAACGACATACATGGTAGTAGCAGGAACTAACAATGCAGCAATATTGAGAGTCGCCGCTGACTTGACTTGAGTCGCCTCGTCCGTATGCTTCTGTGTGTTGAGCACAGACTACTACTGAACCACTAGGCCTACGACAAATACTAAGTAATACAGCAGCAGCATAGCCCCACAGCACACAAATAAAGCAGGGAGAAAAGAAGCCGATTCTCTGTAAGCAAAAACCAAACAGTTCGCTTCCCTGCCACTTCTTGTGCACGTTGTGTAGCCGTGTTGGTAGTCAGCTACTGGGAGCTACTAAACGCACTGTCAGCCCTATGTACTGCTGTGTAGTCGTAGCAGAGACGGTGCTTGCTCTCATACTGTGAACAGAGCCAAAGCAGGGCATTCTCTCCTCTTCCTAACGACTGCCACAACTTTCTCCTTCTCTCTTTCTCTCTCTCTCTCTATCTTGACTACTTACATGCACTGCACTGTAGTTGTGGGAGAGTAGTCGTCGTCGCCGTCCTCTCGTCTTCGTCGTTTACTCGTTTCCTATCTCACCCAGCGACCCAACGAACAACTTGCCATTTGAGCTGGAGCCCTTGTCGCGCTCAGCAAACTCTTTCCCTACTCTGCCAGTAGGACAGACTTTCTCTTTCTCTCACTCTGAACACAGACACACACAAACCGTGACACTCGCACAAGTCTTTGTTCATAGACTGTGGAAATCAGTGGAAGAGTTGAGACAGTCATTGTAATTCTTCGACTCTTGACACCTTGTCAGTGAATCGGAACGGTCCCTGTCCCACTCGATCCTTTCTCCCTCGAATGCCATCATCACTCGTGTTTCCTTAACCATGATTCTTGCTAATTTACACGTCATCTCTCACGCTCAGTGTCCTTCCGCTCACTGTTTCAATCTCTGATATATAATTACACCTTGGCACAAGTGCACCACCGTTAACCATCACTATCGCTCTCACTCACTCTCTTTGTCTCTCCATATATGTGTTAACGCACAGAAAGAGACAGAGAAGAAACAGGATAGAAATACTTCCTAATTGAGGCAACGCATCAAAGAACTCAACTCTCACTCGCGCTTTCTCTGTCTGCGAATCTGTCTCTGGCTCCCAGTCACTCTCGCTGTGAGAAGAAGAAAAACAAGAGGAAAAAGAAGATAAAGCAATTAGAAGTCTTAAGTTTGCTGTTTAAATTGTCAGACGCTTGAACTAATCATTTCCACTACGATCACACTATCCGAGACCCTTCTTTACCAGAAAGATAAATAGTTGTCATACACAAAGTCATTGCCATTCTGTCCACAAATTATGAAACAAGTTTAGTGAGTTTCTCTTTGTTCTCTCGCTGATTTCATTCCATGGCCCACTTTTCTCCACTCTATTACCATATTATGTCTCGTCTCGTCCTTCGTGCACTGGATGAACGTTCAAATAGTTAATTGAATAAACAACAGACGAAATATGTTACACACAATGTGCTCCTCAACGGACCATCAGCAGTAGTAGTGTGTGGACCTATCCAGTGTGGGGCAAAGATAGAATCTCAATCAGAGCGAAGGTGACAAAGAAGTGCTCAACTTCTTTGTGTGTGTGTGTGTGTGCCGCATCTGCACATACAATCAAATTCCTAAAACACTTTCCGCATTGATAAGATCACCACTACAGAGTTCCTCTGCAACACACAAAAGACAAGGGTGCTTGTCCTTACCCAAAATGTATTAAGTGGTGCAGAATTTTTCTCAGACAGTGCAAAGATCGTCGCCTCCTTCCCATCGACTTGGCGTCAATCTTGACACAGTTTGTGAACTCCACTTGCAACTTATTGTGCAATCGGCCAGCCCTTCGCCACATACTCCAAAGAAGTTCTACTAACTGTGACAACGGAAATAGTTGTGAAACAGTGCACAGATTTTTATCACGGGACGGACAAGATAGCAGCGGGTAAGAGCCTAGCACACATGATACAAGTGTGTGTGTGCACCGTGGTCAAACAGATTCCATATCTGGTGCTGAAGCTAATGTCTAGGTGAGGGTGTCTAGCAAAGAGTCCCAGCACCACATTAACCGTGACTGGCTTCCTGTGTGTGCGAATTGCGAACAGCAATAGATATAAATAGACAGGCAAAGGATAAGATATTAAGTAGGATGGACAATTTCTGTGGCCGCTAACTCTGAAAATTATGGATGGAGGAGACGGGGGACAAAGGCTGAAATATGCGAAAGAGTGGACAGGATAATGAAAAGTTCCGAATCTCCTGATCCTCCGTGGAGAGCAACCCATCTCATCAAATTCGCATTCCCTTCGTAAGTCAAGCCCATTATCCATCACATTAGAGAGGAAATCCCAGTGCCAGTATTTGTTCACTGGGACCACATGACATAAGTAGCCTGTGAACAGTGATCTATTACAATTGCTCTCCTTCTGCTACTTCTTTCTTTTATACAGCTGTATCTCATTCACTCACTCGATCTCACACAGCCCGCTCGCTTACCATTCTCTCTGCCGGCCCCAGAATTTTAGGTCACCCACAAAAAGGAACAAGAAATAGCCATACAGACAGACCAAGACCAAAGCCCCCGCCACATGAACCGAATCTTACCACAAAAATGCCCTCTCACAATAAAGAGTCTCCGTTGTCTGAACGACTTCTTAATCTGCCAGTAGCACATTCGCTCCATTCCTCTCTCTCTCCCTTTCTCTCTGTGTGTGTGTCTCTCTCTCTCACTCACTCACTCAGTGTATCTGAGTGCACAATGAATGTGTAAGAGACACACAGACACAGGGCCACTAGAAAATCTATAAGCTAACCCTGCCATTATCCACCTTCAGAGGTATGTACAAACAAGCCATATAGCATCCCATAGTCTGATCTTCGGCTTATGGACGATGACTTTAAGAAGTGGAGGTTTTCGGCAGAGTCGTCTATCGGTCCTTTCTTGTTATCCTCCCAATGGCTCTGACTTCCAACAAAAAGAAGAAGCGACTCGTAAAGAAAAATAGAATTGCTCTGGCACAGGCACAACTCATAGTGACTTGCTTGGTTTTCTCTCTTTTCTTGTAGATATGTACATAAACTTCCCTTTGGTTCGTTTCTCTGTCTCTCTCTCTCTCTCTCTCACTCACAGTCACTCTCTCTCTCTCTCTTGCTGCTTATGTGGAGCACATGCAAGTTCCCACATTCGCACAAAAGAGCAACTTTCTCTTACAATGCATTCAGTTGCATGATAAATCCATATATCCTATTCGTCTAACGAGTTTAAAGAAACCAGCCAGAACGTATTGATGTTTCTCTCTCTCTCTCTCTCTTCTCTGTTTTATTGATTCCCTAGTTATAGTACGTGCACACGTGCTCTGGTCTCTCCTACCTACATATTTACTTACTTGTATGTATTTATGTGAATGTTGCATGAAGGAGCAATACACTCAGTCAAGTAGAAGGCGAGACACTATTGTATTTGTCGAGCCATACCGGAATGCACACCAGCAGGAGTAGCTTGTCGTCGAGTACAGAGCATAGCTAGTAATCGTGTAGCCGTCGTCAATGCAGACAAAGGTTAGCATGCAGCCTTGATGCTACCAATCCTAATGTACCTTAATAACTAAATCCTTATTCAATTTTACATTTGTTGCAACACTCTACCAGTACAAATACGACAACTACTCTTGCATCAGAACCTCTAACAGTTCCCTTACAAACATTAACGACAAATGGTTCTACTCCAATGTGCCCCATGCATTTGTAGCAACCCCAAAACTCTATTATTACACTGCTCCTCTCATTCTGTCCATGTATAATGCAGTAGAGTGTTGCAGCACTCACAATCTGTTGTAGTAAACGTAGGACGTGTTGTGGTGCAGTCAACTGGTTAGTTGAACAATTCCTACGGTAGACTAGACAATTCTTTTTACCTGAATCACTCTGTAAAGATTTTCACTTTCTCCACATACCACTATCTATTTTATTTATCGCCGTCTTCCAAATTCAAAGTCGAATGACTGTGGCTAAAGTAGAATTGACTGTCAAATTCAGAATTCGAAAGCTGCTCTGAATTCTGAGTTCGGAGAGGATACTTAATTGTGTGCGTATAAAAATCAGTTGCATGCAAAGTAGTTTTATTTGTAATTGTGGTAATATATACGGGCTGCTGGTATTTGGTACAGCGGAAATGTATGTTGGAGTGGCTGTGAGAGCAAGAGAGAGAAGAGAGCAGCTTATGGATGCTAAATTCCTTAATACTGTCAAAGGAATTTGAACTTGAACGAATTGAAGTAGTGTTGAGGGGTTGGGGTTTTTTGAGTTTTTTAGTCCACATGAATTATCAAAAATAGTTGGAGTCATGGTGGCTTGCTGTCTTTCCAAGTATTTAAGTTAGACTATGACTTTGGTAAGTTATAACTTGCTAAATGTAATACTAAATGCTGCCCTCTTAACATGGCACAAATTACCCCGACCCCCCAAAACCCAAAATAGTTAGAACTTGCTAAATGCAATACTATCTGCTGCCCTCTTAACATGCCACAAAACACCCCCCCCCCCCCAATAAAAAAAATCCCCAAACCCCTAAAACCCCATGGGTCTGCGTTTGAAGTAAAAGAACTGTGGGTTTTTAGAAACACTGAATTGAAGGAATGTACACTACTGGCAGAGGCTTTGGAATCCTCTTTCTTTGTGTGGTGAAGGGAAGTATTTTAGCAGAGATCCAAAGCGAGCAGCAGCGTTTTTCAGAGAAGAAATAATCCAGCGCAGAGAGAATCGTAAGAGTGAACTCTGGCTTCAATTTTTGGCCACACGAGACATGTTGTAGCGTCAGGCGAGCAATTCCATCGTTTTTATGTCTCTTCACTATTGTCTCATTTATGACAATGTGAGAATATTACCAGTCGAGAGTAGAAAAGCATTCACTGCCAACATTTCATCATCATCATCATCATCATTCCCCTTTGTTTCACAGACAACGAGAAATAATGCCTGGAGTCCCATCGTGTCTCACAATCTGTCTAATCGTTTTCATTGCAGGTAAAATCTTCCTTCAACCTTATACATTCATAATATGTTATCACAAGCGCCATATTATACTAGAGCCCTAATCTAAACATTTCTACTCTACTAGGCTCGCTCTTTGCATTCTCGTCTCTCCAAGTGCAAAGTCTCAAACTCTCAATAATAAGCACCTATACTTTTACCACACTATGTATGTACAATGTACACTGTCAAGTAAAATCTTGTTCACTCTGGTGTCGCTGTCGAGGGCCTATTTACTAGAATATTTTACAGCCCCTAACAAATATATTACATCATATAATTGCCGAGAAAAGCTGTCTCAGATTACATTACAGTTTTGCTGGCGAGAGAAAATTATTCCTACATAACTAATTTGAATATCCGTAGAAGTAGAAGTGGTGGTGGTGGTGGTGGAAATGCTTGAAGTCTTACAGCGCATTATACATTTATTCGACTAGACCCCACAGAGTATTCTCCAGTGCCATTTGCATTGTCTTGAATTCTGCTTGCAGATCCAATTACGAACATCTAAATTATTAGTCGCACTTTGAAAGCTGATTAGTCAGATTTATTGTTAACATTGAAAGATTGGTAGGGATTTCAGAGGGATACAGAGTCTACATTTACCTCTTTTACTTATTCAATTGTTGCCAAGTCAAAGGCCTTTTAAGGTAGCCAGATTTATGGAGTTTCTCCATCAACCTAATGGCTGTCTTGCGGTCTCAATAAAATTTTAAACAATAACTACACGGATTGAATTCACGTACTGGTTGAGTGAGCACGTCGCATACAATATGTATAGCTACACAAACACACCACTACACTTATTGTTAGTATTTATAGACTTGTGCGTAGTCCCTATTCTAACTTTGGAAGCCATAGGCTATCCCAGTGAGAAATTTTAATTGGCTCACTTCTACAACTTTCCCATAGAATTGCCAAAAAGACAAACATATTCAGTTGGCTGCATGGGAACATGTTACTCTGTGCAGAGAGCCATGTGGCTGACTGTATCTTCACAAAAAACAACAACATTAGAGTCATAATTTGGAAATGGAGAGGCACACGACTTTTGTAAACAGTGCGGTGTAGACCATAGTCTCAAAAATTGATACACCTACAAACAAAGGCACAACTCAAAGCCCAAAAGGGAAAGAAACACAGTCAAGACTCACTTAGCTCTGCAATCTTGTTTTTATCTTGCATTGTTTGTTTACCCTCAATTTCCACAGACTTGTAGCAGGCCCGATTGTTTCAACAAAAACCAACGTCTCTTCCGTGCATCAACCGTAATGTGTAACTCTTAGCCCGAACCTTTGTCATGGACAGAGTAACCTAAGCATCTGCGTATCTGTCTGCACATTGCACATAGTCCACTCTTCACAGAAATACTTGTTGTTGTTAAGAAAGAAAAGTCTACATTTAACATACGTGAAATAGGGAATTTTCTGGGTTCATTTAACCCAATGATTCGATTTCCATATTATACGATCTTTATAGCAGCAGCAGCAAAGCTCCGCTGAGCAGCTGAAATGCAACCCACGGGCTAAAAACGATGAATATTGAGGTTGACACAAGAGAGGCTTATGCTCAGTGAATCGGAGGCACGCAAGCAAAAAATGATTTTAAACATTTCTTATATCTATAAAAGCTCAATCACATT